>LPNX010653463.1:228952-272139 GCA_001517045.1 Pseudotsuga menziesii | reverse complement strand
CAGGGGCTTTTCCCAGATGTGATTTGGGTCGTTGATGAGAAGAAAGTTAGAGGCGCCCACTTGTGCTGGGACCGAATCTGATAGTCCCTCAGTTGTTCTACGATGTTTGAACGAGTTATCATCTCTGTTTTCTCCCAAATAACTCTCTTGCAGTTTATGTTACAAAAAAGCAACCTTCGAACCGCATAGATTCTGCTGGATCCTCAATGGATCCCTTGTGTACGCAACCAATTTAGCCCTCAATATCTGAAGTGGGTTTTGGATCAGTGATACACATCCACATCCATTCCAACCATGCCTACTTTCGCTACCGTTCAAATTCCATGTATGTAGATAATGTGTGCAATAATGCACTGTAAATCCTGAACTCAGAGCTCACGGACTTGTCCGAGGAGGCGCCAGAGCCAGAACTCGTGAAAAATGATTTAAGATTCAGGCAGAGTATTGGAGAGAAATTTCTCTTCCAAGGGTAACCAAAACGAAGCCAGGAATAAGCCTGGCATATTATATTCAATTTCTTAATGACCGACGAATAAGCCAGGAATAAGCCTAGGTTACCAAATATTAATTTGCACATAGAATTATGACCGACGAAAATCCTTAAAAAACACATGTATGCGCCGTCGCTTAAGCGACGCTTGCCAGGCTAGCCGTCGCTTAAGCGACGCTTATGAGCCTATCCGTCGCTTAAGCGACGCTTATGACCAAAATTTAAAAAAAAAAACTTAACTTTGTGATTTTTGGTAGGTCTAAAAGAAAAAATCCACGCGCCGTCGGAAGTAACCGTCGGATTTTGGATCGAAATGTAGTAGTGTCTCCTTGGGATTTCCCATAGAGATAAGCCTAGGGAAAAAAAATTTCAATAATTTATGGGACCACCACTCTCTTTTCTTTCACTAATGACTTTTGTTTAAAGCTTTCTATGATGCTTAGTCTTTGTGTTGCTTTCAATTGTGAGACGTTATACTTTTTTTCTCAATTTTATTAGTGCTAACACCCACTAGGGCGTCATGTCATGATGGACAGTACAAGATATATAGCATTCCTTGGGGAGGTTTGATCCTGAGTGAGGAGGTCCATAGTCTACAATGATACGTTGAACTTACCATCAAATAGTTCACCATTCTTTTCTAGCCACACCCCCTAGGTACATAGTAAAGGTAAATCTCTATACTTTTTCAGTTTTATGTTCTCACACACAAATTTTAAGTAGACATTGATAAAGACCCCAAATCATAATCCTTCGATACAAATATCTCTTTCTAATTCTACCCATACAACAATAACAAAAATCACTCAATATAAAAAAATCACTCAGTTGGCCTTAGTCAATAAAAGCTATGGAAATATTGTGAACTTTAGGAAATCGATGTTTTTGATGTAATTATTGGGAGAAATATCAAGAATTGTGTGCGTGAGGCTCCTGAATTGATAGGTTCATTCCATAGTTTCCATAAAACATGTTTACTATTGGATTCATTCCCTCCTCTAGTGACATTTGCAGTCGGGATTGACCTCCACTCAACATATCACTTCCTTCTTTCCAGTGCTCCCCTCCTCTAGGGACTTCTAGAGATCGAAAAAGGATGACACTGCTTCCTACCATAGAACACCTCTACATCCTCCCAACCCCATCAACGTTGCTAGTCTCTACCCGATCCCAACACTCAGTTGTATGCATCCAAATCACAACAGTTGGTTCCCCACTCCCGACGTCGACACACTACCCATTATAGCTCCCATTCTAGTTCTTATAGTTCTTTCAGACATATTACTATTTCAAGTTTTCCTCATTTAGATTCACATATTAGGAGAGACACTTCTAGTGTGTACCATGACATACTCGCTATTTTTGGATCATATATCACATATCCACTCTTCTTGTATATTTTTTTCCCTATTTAGACAGTGCGTCACATCCTAGGAGTTGACATATATCCCATAATCCATAAATGAAAATAGTGTTGATGATGACTTCGATGGACAACACGGTCCAACACAGATGCATTAACCCTCTATGTTAGGAGCTAACAAGGCCAAAATTACATGATGGGATAGTTGCAGGCCCCATCGATGAATAGAGTGAGAGAGGGTCCATCTTGTAAAGAAGAAACCTTATATAGTTCTTCACCTTCCCTATATCCAATAACCAATAGGTAGGATGAATTCTTGTTAGATTCCCTCTTGGATGATATGTCTACTTCTTGATTGTGTTCTCTCTTGACATGAAAAAAATAGATAGATTGTAATTCATATTTTGACTCCATCTTTCTCTAAATACCCCCTAAAAGGTTCTAATTTCCAGAAGTGATAGATCTTTCTAGATTGAATACAACCTAGTTTTAGGCTCCAAACATTTGAAGGTATCTAACACATTGCTCCAATAAAAAACATCAATATTGTTGCAAAACTAAAATCTAGTATGTTGTTCATAATAACATCAAAAATACATTAAAAATAATTTATATGAATTTAATAAAAGTAGAATTATGTCTACTCACTAAAACCTAGATTATATCACTAACACCTAAATTACATAAGATAACACCACCAAAAAAACGAAAAGGTTTGTCCTTTCCCACCACTAAATTTGAAATTACACTTACATTCTCATGCTTCTTTACTTGACTATAGTACCTTAAATATATATTATTATATATTTATAAACTAAACCAACAAACACACACACACACACACAAAAGAAACCATCAATATAAAAAAACAAAAACATGCATTAAGCCAAAACTTTCTAAGATAAGGGTTTTAGCGCCACAATAAACCATCAAAATAAAAAACAAAAGGTTTTAGCGCCACAAATTTTTAGAAAGTTTGAAAATGAGTTATGGCACATGAATGGGGGTTTTGATGCCGCCTTCCAACCACTGCATGTGGAACATAGAGAGAAGAGGTACGAGAGAGGCAAGAACAGACTATGCAGGAGCTTCTACTGCGGAGGCGTCCAAATCGTCTTATGGCAAGAGGTACATTAGAGCATGCTTGGAAAGAAATAGATGAAACCCCTTTCAGATACAACTTTTAGTACTACAAATGATATTTTGGAAGCTGAACCTACAAAATGGATAGCTGACAGTACAACTTATGCTTGCATGTTGTGTAGTTCACGATTTCACCCAATCATGTGTCCAAGGCATCACTGTAGATTCTGTGGTGGAATTTTCTGCCACCCCTATTCTAGGGGAAGGGGATTTCTTATTGAGAGATTTCATAAGATTGATCCCCAATGAGTGTATGATGTATGTTGGGTGAGGTTAGAATCGATACAAGGTATTTTGATTAAAAAGGTGAGTCATGCAACATGACCAACAACGCATCTTGGATGCTTCCCTTTCTTCAGGTAATAAGATCACAGACTATGGAATCCTATATTTATAATGGACCACGATGCCCATGCTAACGGTAAAAATCCATCAAAGAGGCATGCAAGAGATCCTATTCAAGAGTAAGATCCCAATCCAATGAACTGTTCCATTATTATTGTATAGTACTAATTTCATGACGGATATTCATGTTGCTCTGCGTTTTCCTTGTTCAAAAATATTGTGCCCTGTCTTCTCCGGTGATTAGGGATGTGGTGTTGCCACATATCTCTACAATCCTGGGTTCTTGGTTTAGCGAGGGCCAGAAGTGGTGTACCTCTAGTTGACATTCTCATCATGGAGATTTATTTCTCTTTCTAGCGGGTTCTTCATGCTTCCCCTGTGCTTTGTTCGTCAGAAATTGTGTTCTTGTCCTGTTGATGCGGTATGGTTGCTATTGTTTTCACTATGTTCTAGTTTCACATTTTTGGTTGTTTTCATTAGTTTTGATAATCAATAAAAATCATTCATTTAATTTTTTTGATTATACTGCATAGCCTTCCACGGAAAACATCCTCTTGAATCCTATCTATTGTGTCAGAATATGTCCCAGACATAGTGTTCTTTACCATACAAGCATTCAGATTTGAAGGCCAATTGACATGTTCTGGCCACTTCAGTGTTAACATCCCTCCGCTCTCTGTTGGATAAGAAATGAAACAGTACGCTACAATAGTTCTACAATATCATTCAACAAGAACTTGTACGTTGAAAAGCCAAAACTCTGCATTCGTTTTGACATTCATAGTGGACATTTCAACTTATATGTACCAATGTTTGAATCTCGCAACTTATATTTTTGGAAAACGTTCACGTGTTGTCTATAATGAATTTCATTCACATATGAAAAGAATTGAATTTATACATGAATTCTTATATGTTTCCATCCTTTAAATCTCTACTGAACAATAACATACAGCCTCTAATGCCTCTAAAAACTTGTGCTAACCCTTCTAATAAATCACTGGTCTCACCTTCTCTGTTTTTAATCATTGCTGGGCATTTCCTGTCACATGCCCCAATTTTGCAAAAATAATATTATTATATTTGATTTTAATTCAAAATAATATGTTAAATTTTATGTTAAGTTGTAATTGATGACTCAGCAGAGTCAAAGATGTTGAATGTAATTCTGAATATTTTAATTATAAATAAATAGAAGTGGAGACAACAGCTTGGGAGAGCTGTTAAAAGAGTGTTTACTGGTCAAGTTGGTGGAGGAGACTAGGTGGAGAGCAAATAGACAAGTGGCAGCATCCTCAAACACATCCAACGTTGCAGGTGGAAACCTCCCTACATTTGGGGTCATGATTCCCCAAGAAAGTGGGATCAGAGCAGGTGGTTCAATTAATGACAACTAACCCAAAAAGACCTAGGAAATCTTAATAAAAATACCCATTCAAGAGAGCAATGGCTGCTCATTTTCCAGGAAGAGAATCATTAAGATGAATGCACTTCAAAGGATTTCATTGGGAAGGGAATTTGTGGATGGGGTTTTGAGGGGTAAACTGCAGAAAGTGATCTAGTGCAGCTTTTCAGCTGGAGGATCTTACTACTGAGTGTAGAGTGATTACTAAGTCCTTGTATTATTATCTTAGTTATTGCTCCACTAGCTCTCAGCCAAGGAGACCAGGAAACAGGCTCGAGGGTCCTGAGAAGACGTTGTTTGAGCACTCTCCAAGAGTTGGTAGGGAGGAACGACCTCCTAACACTGTTGTTGTCCAACTTAAAACAGGTTCTATAGTCTTTTATTTTTCTGTGTTTTAAAGTTTCTATGAGAAATTGAATGATTAGGGAGTGCTTATATGTTTAGTAGTGAGCTGATAGAGATTATAATACTTTATTAATTGAAATGCTGAATCTGTATTTGATGAAAAATAATCCTACCTGTGTTTTTCCACATCTGGAATGGACCAGACTGTACTCTAGCACAGGAAGTATAGTTTAAAATAGAGGAAGGATAGGAAAGAAATCTGAAATGAATAGAGTTATTTATGTTTTTTCAGAGTATTGGAATCATTTCATTATGTAGATAGTTGTTTTCTGAAAAGAATATTAATCTTCCTAGTTTAGATTATTGTTTAAACTAGACTGTTGTAATAAGAATGCTAGAAAAGAAATAGCCATAATATTTTACTGATAGCAATGTGTTCAAGTAGATAATTTATTCTTTTACACAATAATTTCTTTTATAAACTATACTATTAACTTGAAACGGAGGAAATAGAAACATCTCAGATATAATGCTTATTTATTATGTTAAGTAAGGGTTTAAGTATGGTTCTGTTAGTTTATATCTTTTACTAATATTAATAGCTAACTTAACCTGCAACTATTCGAAGCCTAAGTAGGGTTTGGTAACCTAATTAAATTCTAAAGACAAATTAATTCAAAGATAAGGAATATCTTAATAAAGAACTTATTTAGCTCTCACAGTATTCTTTTATTTAGAATCAAAACAACTAAGATACATTAGTAACCTATGCTTTAAGTATTATTTAACGAGGAATCGTCCTTTAACTTTTACAGACAAATTATATATGTAAAGGAGTAATGACAGGGTTGAAAATCCTCATTTCACTTTTTAGTAAGCTTATAGAAATAATCCCACTGAATAAACTAAACTATTATAGACTGGTCTCCGTCTTTATTAATAAAGTGTATGTGCAAATAACAAACTTAAGAAAATATAGTATTCACAGATAATATTATTAACATAAACAATATCATTTATAAATAAAAAATTCTTTTAACAAACTGAAGCCTATCTTTAAAGAAAGAAACAAAGATTATTTCCATAAACCCTAACCTAGAATTCCTTGAGCCACTAAAACAATCTTAAATTATTTTAACAATAATAAAAACTAATTAAATAATAATACAGAAATTATCTTCTCAAAGGTTAAATAGGGTTAAAACCCTAGCTCGTATTTTCTGAGCAGAAACTACCCAGTATTATTATATATGCAAATCCATTACAGTAGTAACCTAGGATAAGCAATATACTTATTCTTTTGATATAAAAGAAAATTTTAATTTATTTACATAGAGATAAAAATACAAATACATAAAGGAGAACGAATTTAAGCTCAAGAGAGACTGTCTTAAAGATATTTACATTATATCAACAAGCCCGAAGACTGAATGTAAGTCAAAACATTAACAGAGTACAAAACCTCAGCTAGGAGCCGAGCACCCATATTAAGATATGGAGTATACACAAGTATTAACAAATGATTACAAACTATAAGTTCTTCACTAATACGAGAGGAGCTTTACAAGTCACAGCTTAAAGTCGTAGTGACCTCGTGAAAAGCAAAGGTGATAAACTAAAGTAAAAACTTTAAAAACGAAGAACAACAACCCAAGACTGGGTGCAACACGGCCATAACTTCTTCCAATCGCAAAAGGCTGTACAAGCAGGGAGAACCATGCTCGAAACCGGAGCTTACCGTAGAGTACTCGGGGAGCCATTTATGCAACACAACTGTCAACCTTGAAGACGAGCTAACCTGCATTGTAAAAGAAACAGAGTTAATTAAAATTCAAAACCCTTATGCAGATTGGAAACGTAAATAGCAATGGTAGTTAATTAATAACTTACCTCAGCTGGAAATGAAAATGATGGAACCTTGGAGGATTAAAAACACCACAACCAGCATTAAGAAGATTCGAACCCTCATTCTCGCTGAGGAAGAAGACGACAGAATTTTGGTGCTTTTCACACTAACAACAGGGGTATATGTAAGCCATAGCAATGGCTGCGAAGGAGTCAATAAGCATGGAGTCGGACTGACACCAACACACAAGAAGGAAAACTAAACTCCAAAACCCTATGACAAAGGGGATTCACAATCACACACAATAAGCTCAAGCTTTCACTAATGATTGATCACGATAGAAGGACAGTAAAATAAAAGAGAGTTACAGGAAGGCCGAAATGCCGTGTGCAAGGAGGGAAGGCAACTCTGACCAAAATAAAGAAATCACAGTGGAGGCGAGCAACATAACCCAGTTCAAGGGAGTAATACATGACAAAACACGAGTGTTGAAGCCTCTACAACTAAAATCCACTCACGGCTACCATGGGAGTTGCAAAACAGCCCAAAGGGCCAACGCAAATGTCGGAACTCGAATAAGCTAAGGGTTAGGGTTGACAAGCATTTATATAACCAGTGCATGGCCAAGGAATTTCCACGTGGCCACAGTAATATATTCATGCAGTGGGTTGACTTTCCATAGTCACTTGCGTTCAGTAATCACCAATTATTATCCCTTCAAATGATTTAATCAATAGCATATAAAACTATAGCTTGCATGGGTTTCATATTTTACGGTGATTGTTTAAATGTATAAGTATGTAGCTCATCATTGGCAAGGTATACAACGTTATGATAGCGTTGACATAACATATATCATAACCTTATAGCCTCGCAACCCAAAAGAAGACCTTGCGTAATGTTATTGTTAAACAATGTTGTAAAATTCCAATAGTAAATCTCGTGAAAATTGTATATTTACTATATAGTAAGTTTATACTAATATTCAACATAGAAAATGATAAAAAGGTTACATTAACGTTGTCATTAGTAATGTACATAACACATATGTAGGTATTAATCCTTTTTAGAATAGCTACAACTTATCAAGCTTATAGTAACATCACTATTGTGAAATAGGTGGTGTAATAACTAAGTCGTTACCATTACTAATTATAGACCATTGTGAAATCGTTGGCATAAAAATATTCTAGTTAATGGTGTAAGAATAACTATCTAGTAGTTACAGATTCACTTGCATGGCGGCATGTAATTATTACACCACCTACAAGTTGGGAGCTTTGCATAACGTCGTTTTGGGTAGGTTTATAAATACCTTGTAAGTGCAGCATTAATAAAAGCTTCTTTGCTGACAAACAAATAGTTTATGCATTTTTTTTTAGAAGTGTGAGAAAAGTAGCAAAGTAAGTGTTAGCAAACTGTGAATGGCTTTATGTCTTTACCAAAATACTGAGATTAACATAAGATAAAAATAATGGCTCTAAAAGAAAAACACCAACCTTGGAAGCTGTTCAGAAATAGAACTTGATGCAAGAAATGTATTATAGAATCGCTAGAATATGCATATTAAAAATTAATATTATCAAGCAGATAAAATAAATTGTTCAGAACCAAAGGGAGTGATATTGTCGCTTCTTACTTTACAGAAGGAAATACAATCAGCTGAACTTTACTTACAATAGCAACTGAAGAAAATAGACTGATTTACCTTACGGAAATGGTTTGGATTATAGCAGCTTATCTATTAAGCTTATTAATTTTGGCAACTAGATTTATTACTAGATGCTTTATGAAATATAAGACGTTACTCGAACATTCTTACCTGTAAACCTGTAAGAACAAGTAATTCATTTGCGTTAGCATAAAAGCTAAGTAAGCCCCGGAATTCAGAGTCAGAGTCCACCTACTATCATAAATAGAACTCTTTAGTAAACTGAATGAAGGAATAATGCGCAAGTTAAACTGAACATTGTATTAATAAGAAAACTGCTGAGTTAACATAATTGAGTTTTTGCAAACTAATCGATTAACTGTTCCTTTTATTGCTAACCGTTAGCTGTTAGTAAACTGTAGTCTCAACATTTTATATTGTTTCAAAATTTTAAATTTTTTGTGAAAAATCGGGCTTTTGACATGTGGTATCAGAGCACAAGGTTCAAACACTAGGCCTTGATAAATCCCATCTAGCTTTCATGAAACAGTAAACTAAATTATTATGGTAACATATTTTATTTTAAATGTTATTCAATAGAGAATTGTTTTTTTTTTTAAAGTTTAACAGACATGTATGGAAAGGTTGGAAGAATATGCAGAGGAGGAATCTCCAGTTACTGAACCAGGCAATTTGCCAAGAGATCATATACCAAAGGATTTAACTACCAATTCCTCAGAGTTGTTACAAACTGTAAAAGATCTAAAATCTGAAATGGAGTCTGTAAAGCGAGAAAATGAAAGGATTCTGAGGGCTCAAGAAGAGCTGAACCAGATCCTAACTGAAAAGTTTCAAACTGAGGGAAGGGGTAGAAGAATAGAATCAGAAGATACAAGTCATCAACGTAAATATAAAAAGATGAAACATACTAAAGATGAAAGTAGTTCATCTTCTGAGGTGTTTGGTGAACAACTAAATTACCATTCTACCAGTGGTAGTAGTGATGATAATTAGTACACTAAGAAGAGGAGATACAAACCTTATGAGGAGATTTCTGGAGAATTAAAAAAAATAAAACCACCAACCTTTAATGGAGAGACTGAGAAGGGGGAAGAAGCTGAATCCTGGTTATCTGGGATGAAGAAGTACTTCCAAATATACAACTATTCTAACTAGTTAAAGGCTAGAATGGCTATTTATAACCTCTCAGGAAAGGCTGACATTTGGTGGCAGGATTTGAAAAGAGTTAAGGGAATAAAAGAGAAGATTGTAAACTGGAGTACCTTTAAGAGGTATTTTAAAAAGAAATTTCTGTTTGAGCAATATTATGAGGAGAGAGCCAAAGAGTTTTATGAGTTGAAGTTAGGATCAATGACAATGAAGGATCTGAACAGCGAGTTCTTAAGTCTACTTAGGTATGTACCATACCTTGTAGATGAGAAACCAAAGGTACAACGATTCCTCAGCTGTCTACCTTATCAGATTAAGGACATGATTGAATATGACATTCCAAATACTTTAGAAGAAGCTATGAGGAAGGCTAACTTCTGTTTTGAACAAATTGAAAGAAGGAAATCTTGGCCAACCGGAAAGCTAGGAAAAATAATAATCAGTTTGAACAAAAGAAGAAGGATTTTGTGCCTAACAAAAATTTTAAAAACAATAAGGCCAAAAATTATTCTAATAACAAGAATTTCCAAGGAAACAAGAGCAATACACCCAACAATCAGAATAATTCTAAAGGTAAGGAATTTGCAAATAATCATTGAAACTTTACCAAGAACTTTGAGTGCAAAGAGCCTATCAAGTGCTAGGAGTGTCATGGCCCACACTATGCTTCAATCTGTCCTAATCGGAAGAAGACTTTTAGAAACATTCATACTATACATGAGGAGATGACCATTGGGGATCTAGCAAGGACCATGCCCAGAATCAACACAGCCTTAGAGAATCGACAAGCTGAATATCAGACTTCCATGGTGGAAGTAGAAGGTATGATAAATCAGACCCCTGTAGCTATTTTGATTGATCTAGGAGCTAGTGTCAGTTATATTGCACCTAAAATAATAGAAAAATGTAAGTTATCTATTGAAAAATTTGAGAATTCTTGGTTGGTACAGTTAGCCACTGGTGCTAAAAGAAAGGTAACTTGTTTTGTAAGAGAATGTGTAGTAGTTATGGATCATTTGAAAACTGTTGTCAAGCTTAATGTTTTTCCTCTTGGTTCTTATAATTTGCTGATTGGTATGGACTGGTTAGAACAACATAGAGTAATTATAAATTGTCATGATAAAACTTTCACATGTTTAAACAGTGACAAAAAACCAGTAAGTGTTAAAGGAATTCCTAGAAAAACTACAGTAAGGCAGATTTCTACTTTACAACTTAAAAGAGCTGTTAGGAAGAGATGTAAATATTATGCAATAACTATAACTGATGAAGAGAGTCTAATCAAGACAGATAAGTTAAAATTGGAAGACATACCAGTCTTAAAAGAATATATTTATGTATTCCCTGAAGAAATTCCAGGACTACCTCCGAAAAGGGAATTGGATTTCACCATTGAACTGGTACCGGGTGCAGTACCTAGTTCAAAGGCCCCATATCAAATGAACATATTCGAACTTAATAAATTAAAATCTAAATTAAAAGAATTAATTGATAAAGAGTATATTCAACCTAGTGTGTCTGCCTGGGGGGCACCTATCATCTTCGTTAAGAAGAAGGACAGAACTATGCGACTTTGCATAGATTACCGTTAGTTAAACAAGATGACCATCAAAAATCGATATCCATTGCCCCACATAGATGATCTGTTTGATCAACTACATGGAGCCATGATGTTTTAGAAAATAGATTTAAGGTTTGGATATCATCAAGTGAGGATTAAAGATGAAGACATCTTTAAGACAGCTTTTAGAACAAGATATGGTCATTACAAATTTGTCTTAATGCCATTCGGGCTTACTAATGCCCCAGCCATTTTCATGTGTTTAGTAAACAACGTTATGCATAAGTATTTAGATACGTTTGTGGTCGTGTTTATCGACAACATTCTAATCTATTAAAAAACTAAAGAAGAACACAAAAAGCATCTAAAAATTATTTTGCAAGAGTTGTGAGATCATCAACTCTTCGCAAAGTTTAGTAAATGTGATTTCTTTAAGGATAAGATTCAGTATTTAGGTCATGTGGTGACCAAGGAAGGAAATTATGTAGATCCTGAAAAGATAAGGGCAATCGAAGATTGGCCGGTTCCTAAGGATGTGATGGATGTTCGATCTTTTATGGGTATTACCGGTTACTACCGGAGATTCATTGAAGGTTTTTCAAGGATTGCAAATCCGATAACTTCCTTCCAGAAGAAGGGAAATAAGTTTGACTGGAATCAGAAATGTGAAGAAAGCTTTAAATAGTTAAAAACTTTATTAACCAGCGCACCTATTCTAAGAATAGCTGATCCTAATAAAGAATTTGTAGTGTGCACTGACACTTGTAATGATGGCTTAGGCGATGTTGTGACTCAGGAAGGGCATGCTATTTCCTATGAGTCAAGAAAGTTAAAATTTCATGAAAATAATTATGCAACATATGATCTGGAATTAGCAGTTGTTATACATGATTTAAAGATGTGGTGACATCACCTAATTGGCAGAAAATTTATTTTAATGATTGATAATAAAGGATTGAAGTATCTTTTAGATCAGCCTAATTTAAATGCTAGACAAGCTAGGTGGTTAGATTTCTTAAGTGAGTATGATTTTGAAATTCAGCACATAAAAGGTAAAGAAAATAAAGTTGCTGATGCATTGAGTAGAAATGCAAGGCTGAATTTTGTAGTAGCCATCAATACTTGTGTTACAGATTTGGATGAACAGCTTAAAGAAGGAATAGAACATGATGAAATTTACAAGAGTTTGCAAGCTAAAACTAAAGAAAATCCAACAGAAAGCTTAAGTAAAGGTTACAGTATAAATGCAAATTAATTTTTACAGTATAAAGATAGAATGTTTATGCCTAATGTACCTAAAGTTAAGTTGTTAATTCTGGATGAAATACATAAAACACCATATTCAGGCCATCCAGGTTATCAAAAGACTATAACTATGTTAAGAAAAGAGTATTTTTGGCCAAATATGAAAACTGAAGTGACCGAATATATTGCTAGGTGTTTTGAATGTCAACAAGTAAAAACTGAACATCAACACCCAGCTGGTTTGCTTCATCCATTACCCATCCTAGCTGTAAATGGGAGATAATTAGTTTAGATTTTATTACTGGGCTGCCTAGAAATCAAAATCAGAATGATTCCATCATGGTAGTAGTTGATAAGTTAAGTAAAGCAACTCACTTTATACCTGTTAAAACTACCTACAAATTTGCAAACATATCTGATATTTTTCTAAAACATATTTTTCGATTGCATGGAGTACCAAAAGTCATAATCTCAGATAGGGATCCTAAATTTACAGGAAATTTTTGGAAGTCTTTGTTTAAAGGGTTAAACACTACATTAAAAAGTTAGTACTTCATTCCATTCTCAAACAGATGGACAAACTGAAAGAGTGAACCAATTACTAGAATATCTATTAAGAATGTATGTGAAAGACCAGCCAGATAAATGGGAGGATTATTTGCATTTGGTAGAATTTGCTTATAATAATAATTATTAGACATTAGCCTGATTTAGTCCTTTTGAAATTTTATATGGACGGAAATTTAATTTCTCCTATTTCTTGGAGTAATCCTGTGGATAGACTGGTATTAGGTCCTGAACTGTTAAAGGAAATGGAAGAAATTGTAAAACAGATGCAGGGTAATCTGAAAGTGGCACAGGATCGGCAAAAAAGTCAAGTAGACTTAAAAAGAACTTCAAAGGAGTTTCAGGTAGGAGAACATGTGTTCATCAAGGTAAGGCCCAAAAAGAGCTCTCTGAGACTAGAAAGTTGTGCAAAATTGGCACCTCGTTACTATGGGCCATTTGAAATTCTATCCAGAATTGGACAAGTAGCTTATCAATTAGCATTACCACCAAATTTAAAAGTACATAATGTCTTTCAAATTTCTATTTTAAAGAAATATGTTCATGATGCTACTCATGTTGTTAACTGGAATGATGTACAGGTGGAATCAGACGGAGAATTTCTGGTGGAACTGGACTGTATATTCCTCGGGCAGAGGGAGATCACACTTCGGAACCACACCATTGGACAGGTGAAGGTGTAATGGAAGCACCTTAGTCCAGAAGAGGCCACCTGGGAATTGGAAAGTAAAATGTGAGATGCATATCCAATTCTATTCTAGGGGAATTCTGAGGATGAAGAATAAATAACATCGAGGATGATGTTATATTCTAAGGGGGTGTGTATGTCGCATTTCCCAATTTTGCAAAAATAATATTATTATATTTGATTTTATTTCAAGAAAATATGTTAAATTTTATGGTAAGTTGTAATTGATGACTCAGCAGAGTCAAAGATGTTGAATGTAATTCTGAATATTTTAATTATAAATAAATAAAAGTGGAGACAACAGCTTGGGAGAGCTGTTAAAAGAGTGTTTACTGGTCAATTTGGTGGAGGAGATTGGGTGGAGAGCAAATAGACAAATGGCATCATCCTCAAACACATCTAATGTTGTAGGTGGCAACCTCCCTACATTTGGGGTCATGATTCCCCAAGAAAGTGGGATTAGAGCAGGTGGCTCAATTAATGAAAACTAACCCAAAAATACCTAGGCAATCTTAATAAAAATGCCCATTCAAGAGAGCAATGGCTGCTCATTTTCCAAGAAGAGAATCATTAAGATGAATGCACTTCAAAGGATTTCATTGGGAAGAGAATTTGTGGATGGGGTTTTGAGGGGTAAACTGCAGAAAGTGATCTAGTGCAGCTTTTCAGCTTGAGGATCTTACTCCTGAGTGTAGAGTGATTACTAAGTCCTTGTATTAGTATCTTAGTTGCTGCTCCACCAGCTCTCAGCTAAGGAGACCAGGATATAGGCTCGGGGGTCCTGAGAAGACATTGCTTGAGTGCTCTCCAGGAGTTGGTAGGGAGGAATGGCCTCCTAATGCTGTTGTTGTCCAACATAAAACAGGTTCTACAGTCTTTTATTTTTCTGTGTTTTAAAGTTTCTATGAGAAATTGAATGATTAGGGAGTGCTTATATGTTTAGTAGTGAACTGATAGAGATTATAATGCTTTATTAATTGAAATCCTGAATCTATATTTGATGAAAAATAATCCTACCTGTGTTTTTCCATGTCTAGAATGGACCAAACTGTACTCTAGCACAGGAAGTATAGTTTAAAATAGAGGAAGGATAGGAAAGAAATCTGAAATGAATAGAGTTATTTATGTTTTTCAAAGTATTGGAATCATTTCATTCTGTAGATAGTTGTTTTCTGAAAAGAATATTAATCTGCCTAGTTTAGATTATTGTTTAAACCAAACTGTGGTAATAAGAATGCTAGAAAAGAAATAGCCATAATATTTTACTGACAGTAATGTGTTCAAGTAGATAAATTATTCTTTTACATAGTACTTTCTTTTATAAACTATACTATTAACCTGAAATAGAGGAAATAGAAACATCTCAGATATAATGCTTATTTATTATGTTAAGTAAGGGTTTAAGTATGGTTCTGTTAGTTTATATCTTTTACTAATATTAATAGCTAACTTAACCTGCAACTATTCGAAGCCTAAGTAGGGTTTGGTAACCTAATTAAATTTTAAAGACAAATTAATTCAAAGATAAGGAATATCTTAATAAAGAACCTATTTAGCTCTCATAATATTCTTTTATTTAGAATCAAAACAACTAAGATACATTAGTAACCTATGATTTAAGTATTATTTAATGAGGAACTGTCCTTAAACTTTTACAGGCAAATTATATATGTAAAGGAGTAATGACAGGGTTGAAAATCCTCATTTCACTTTTTAGTAAGCTGACGGAAATAATCCTACTGAATAAACTAAACTATTATAGACTGGTCTCAGTATTTATTAATAAAGTGTATGTGCAAATACAAACTTAAGAAAATATAGTATTCACAGATAATATTATTAACATAAACAATATCGTTTATAAATAAAAAATTCTTTTAACAAACTGAAGGAATCTTTAAAGAAAGAAACAAAGATTATTTCCATAAACCCTAACCTGGAATTCCTTGAGCCACTAAAACAATCTTAAATTCTTTTAACAGTAATAAAAAATAATTAAATAACAATACATAAATTATCTTCTTAAAGGTTAAATAGGGTAAAAACCCTAGCTCGTATTTTCTGAGTAGAAACTACCCAGTATTATTATATATGCAAATCCATTACAGTAGTAACCTAGGATAAGCAATATACTTATTCTTTTGATATAAAAGAAAATTTTAATTTATTTACACAAAGATAAAAATACAAATACATAAAGGAGAACGAATTTAAGCTCAAGACAGACTGTCTTAAAGATATTTACATTATATCAACAAGCCCGAAGACTGAATGTAAGTCAAAACATTAACAGAGTACAAAACCTCAACTAGGAGTCGAGCACCCATACTAAGATATGGAGTATACACAAGTATTAACAAATGATTACAAACTATAAGTTCTTCACTAATACAAGAGGGGATTTACAAGTCACAGCTTAAAGCCGTAGTCACCTCGCAAAAATAAAGGGTGATAAACCAAAGTAAAAACTTTAAAAACGAAGAACAGCAACCCAAGACTGGGTACGACACGGCCATAAATTCTTCCAATTGCAAAAGGTTGTACAAGCAGGGAGAACCATGTTCGAAATCGGAGCTTACCGTAGACTACTTAGGGAGCCATTTATGCAGCATGACTGTCAACCTTGAAGACGAGCTAACCTGCATTGTAAAAGAAACAGAGTTAATTAAAATTCAAAACCCTTATGCAGATTGAAAACGTAAATAGTAATGGAAGTTAATTAATAAATTACGTCAGCTAGAAATGAAAACGACGGAACCTCAAGGGATTAACAACACCAAAACCAACATTAAGAAGAATCGAACCTCATGCTCACCGAGGAAGAAGACGATAGGATTCTAGTGCTTTTCACACTAACAGCATGGGTACAGGTAAGCCTGAGCAACAACTGCGAAGGAGTCAATAAGCATGGAGTCGGACTGACACCAACACATAAGCAAGAAAACTAAAATCCAAAATCCTATGACAAAGGGGCTTCACAATCACACACAATAAGCTCAAGCTTTCACTAATGATCAATCACGATAGAAGGACAGTAAAATAAAAGAGAGTTACAGGCAGGCCAAAATGCCGTGTGCAAGGAGGGCAGTGAACTCTGACCAAAATAAAGAAATCACAATGGAGGCGAGCAACAGAACCTAGTTCAAGGGAGTAAGACACGACAAAATGCAAGTGTTGAAGCCTCTGCAGCTAAAATCCACTCACGGCCGCCATGGGAGTTGTAGAATAGCCCAAAGGGCCAACACAAATGTCAGAACTCGAATAAGCCAAGGGTTAGGGTTGACAAGCATTTATATAACCATTGCATGGCCAAGGAATTTCCACATGGACGCAGTAATATATTCATGCAGTGGGTCAACTTTCCATAGTCACCTACGTTCAATAATCACCAATTATTATCCCTTCAAATGATTTAATCAACAGCATATAAAACTATAGCTTGCATGGGTTTCATATTTTATGGTGATTGTTTAAATGTATAAGTATGTAGCTCATCATTGGTGAGGTATACAATGTTATCATAACGTTGACATAACAAATATTATAACCTTATAGCCTTGCGACCCAAAAGAAGACCTTGCGTAATTTTATTGTTAAACAATGTTGTAAAATTCCAATAGTAAATCTTGTGAAAATTGTATATTTACTATATAGTAAGTTTATACTAATATTCAACATAAAAAATGATAAAAAGGTTACATTAACATTTTCGTTAGTAATGTACATAACACATAGGTAGGTATTAATCCTTTTTAGAATAGCTACAACTTATCAAGCTTATAGTAACATCACTATTGTGAAATAGGTGGTGTAATAACTAAGTTGTTACCATTACTAATTATAGACCATTTTGAAATCGTTGGCATAAAAATAGTCTAGTTAATGGTGTAAGAATAACTATCTAGTAGTTACAGATTCACTTACATGGTGGCATGAAATTATTACACAACCTACAAGTTGGGAGCTTTGCATAACATCATTTTGGGTAGGTTTATAAATACCTTGTAAGTGCAGCATTAATAAAACCTTATTTGCTGACAAACAAATAGTTTATGCATTTTTTTTATAAGTCTGAGAAAACTAGCAAAGTAAGTGTTAGAAAAATGTGAATGGCTTTATGTCTTGACCAAAACACTGAGATTAACATAAGATAAAAAGAATGGCTCTATAAGAAAAAAACCAACCTTGGAAGCTGTTCAGAAATAGAACTTGATGTAAGAAATGTATTATAGAATCGCTAGAATATGCATATTAAAAATTAAGATTATCAAGCAGATAAAATAAATCGTTCAGAACCAAAGGGAGTGATATTGTCGCTTCTTACTTTACAAAAGGAAATACAATCAGCTAAACTTTACTTTCAATAGAAACTAAAGAAAATAGACTGATTTACCTTACAAAAGTGGTTTGGATTACAACAACTTATCTACTAAGCTTATTAATTTTGGTAACTAGATTTATTACTGGATGCTTTATGAAATATAAGACGTTACTCGAACATTCTTACCTGTAAACCTGTAAGAACAAGTAATCCATCTGCGTTAGCATAAAAGCTAAGTAAGCCCCGAAATTCAAAGTCAGATTCCACCTACTGTCATAAATAGCACTCTTTAGTAAACTGAATGAAGGAATAATATGCAAGTTAAACTGAACATTGCATTAATAAGAAAATTGCTGAGTTAACATAATTGAGTTTTTGCAAACTAATCGATTAACTGTTCCTTTTATTGCTAACTGTTAGCTGTTAGTAAATTGTAGTCTCAACATTTTATATTGTTTCGAAATTTTAAATTTTTTGTGATAATTCGGGGCTTTGTCATTTCCTCTTAGCTTGAGACAATAAATTGTCTTTTGGCAATGTTGATAGAGCCCCCTTGATAAATTTTTTATCCCTAAAGTACTAGATCTGAAAGTATTCTTGGGCCATCCCCATGAAGATTTTTGGGGGGTAGATCCTTGCACTGAGAAAATATTTTGATAGTAATCTATTCCTCAAATAGCATTTGAAAGTCAATCCCCTTAATTCTATTTACAATTTCAGATATGATATGGCCAACTTTAATTTTCACCCTCCGTTGCCAACATCAACATAGTTATCAAAAAGTGGCTGAGTGAGTAACTTTAGAGGAAGCAGAGTGATTACTTGAATTTGATGCACTGTGAGACTTTGACTTGTTTGATTTTGTTTGACAATAATCTTCTCATAATACTCTTTTTTAGCAGGAACCTTCTCATTCCTAGGAAAGGCACTAAATTCGTTCTCCTCTCCATTATTTTTGCAATCTTTCAAATGTCGACAGAAACTTAAATTTTCCAAAAAGTTAAATTAAGTCAGAAGGTAGAGAATACTACATTAGGAAATTCATATCACATGAGTCTATTGAGGAAGCGTAATTTTGCACAGAAACGAGAAACAAGAAACAAGCACATAAGAAGCGCTAAGTTCTAACCCAACTCCTAGACACATCGTTCGGAAAACTAGTAGCGAGGATGAAGCTTTACTACTCACAAAATAAATTATAAGAGGATGATTAACCGTTGTTTAAACATGTTATAAGTAATATTTTTGGACTTTTTATTCACCCAATCTTGTAAAAACAATGATAATATGACCAAAGATTATATATGCTGTCAAAAATTGATAATTTGACTAAACTTGTATTACCTAATTCTTTTGATAATAACTGGATAATGGCTAAATCTTGTAAGATTCAAGTTACTTGTAAAACTCTACCACTTAACAAACTCATAGATGTAACCAAATAATGTCCACATGCAACTTCCCAAGGGCCTAGTCCATAGAGCATTACCATACCATAGAAAAAATTGGAAAAAATGTAGAAACCACTAATGTGTTATAAAACAAATGACCATTTAGAAAGATCCATACTAACAGACAATGTTTCTCCATACATACTCTATCAATTCAAGTGGGGCTCTTGTCACCTAATAGATGGAAGAAGAGCATTTATCCTTGAACATACTGTATCATCCTTGGACTTATTTTTCTATTGAGATTGAGAAAAAAGTAATGTTCTGGAGAGTATGTTATGGAAGCTACACTAAAATCAGTTGCAATAAATCTACATTATTGTGGTGGTTACAAACAACTAATCTAATTCTACATTACAGTGGTGGTTACAAACAACTAATCTAATTTCTCATTGAATTAAAAAAAAAATTATGGCAAGTAAGAGTAGCTTTCCATGCTATTTTTGAACTTATTTTTCTATGAAGTTAGAGGAAAGGTACTATTTTGAGACTATTTTATGAAAGTAGGTGCAATAAATGTATAGACAAAATAATGTTTTGAAAACTATTTTATGGAAGCTAGAGTGAAAACAAGAAATCTACATTATGCAGCTATCATAAACTACAAATCTAATTTTCCATTGAATATCTAAAAATGTGTAAAAATTTAAGTTAGGCAAAAATAAAGCAAAATTTTCATTTAACTTTTTCATAAAGCCAATTTTTTTACTTTGGACAAAAATTTCACTCATTGAATAAGTCCAAAAATTCACTTTGGACCATAGTTTAATCTTTTTGATTCACTCAAATAAGTCCAAAACCTCAAATAAATATATCTAAATACTTATGAACATAATTGAAACTCTAACCCTAATTTTATTTCCTGTCAATTTTATCTACTAAGAATATTTATGAAATTCCATTGCTTATCACTGATTGCATCTATAGAGTTTTGGAATAGTGGATTTGTTGATGTTAATTCATCGTTCATGCCTGTCTTGATTTTTCCTCACAGAATAATTAAAATTAAAATTGTTTTATTTTTTTAATGTTTTTTGGTTTTTGTTTTACAGGCACCAGGGCGAAAAATACTTGGAAAAAGGCCCAGAAGAATAAAAGGACATGGTAGAGAGCCATCTGGAATGGGTGATTCGGGAAGGAGTGGGTTGAATTCATGAGAGCAAATCAGTATGTCTGATAATCTCATCACCTCTATAATTTTTCTTTAAAAAATGAGCTATTCCAATCCATTTGTACTATATTTTGATTTTTCATTATTTCAGGTTTCTCTATATTTTGGGTTAGAAAATAAATTATGTATTACTTAAGAAATCACTCTTAGGTGACCATATCACATGGATTGCATGTCATAGGCCCTGTTATCTCGGCTTTGAGTTGGGACACTACAAAACCCAACCAAGAATTAATTCTTGTTGTAAAATATTTCAAAATGAATATTGTATAGTGTATACTGGAAACATACTAATAATAACAGATAACATGTTGGTTTCCATCTCATAATACTCTTTTTTAGTAGGCACCTTCTCATTCCTAGGAAAGGCACTAAATTCGTTCTCCTCTCCATTATTTTTGCAGTCTTTCAAATGTCGACCATAGTTATATAAAGCCAATTTTTTCACTTTGGACAGAAACTTGAGCCTTAAAGTTTATTGGCAATTCAAATATGTACCAAATTTCTGACATGGGTGAGCTCTTGGAAAATAAAAACCAGAGCTAGAACCGTAGTTTGCCTCCTAGTTTACGTGTTTAAACTTTTTGTACCAATAGCATTCTTAGTCCTTATGGCCTAAATCTCTCTAAGGCCAACATAAGAGGATCTTTTAAAGTGTATGTAAGCAATACACAACCTCTAAATGTAGCCCTCTTCCATAAGAAGTCAAAATTCACCAAATTATTGCCTCTCGACTTGCTAAACTATGCACAGCACATAGTTATAAAATAACAAGACATAGTTAAAATAGCTAACATTAACTATCTCTTACCTCTTCCATCAAATTTGGCTGTCTCTTCCAACCTTTACACTAAACACTCCATTAGCACTCTTAACGCTTGAGTGCTTCACCTATTAACTCTTTAGTGTCAATACACTAATACCCTCTCGACCGTTTGTGCACTCCTTGCTAAATTTCTTAAGCACACACCACAACAACGTTGTAGCACTAGTCATATAGTCAACCATGTGACTTGTACCTTTTATGGTTTAAACCTTGTCACAAACACAAAAGGGTTTATACCAGCACCTACACCTCGCACATGACCATCCTTATTGTCCTGGCTCCTATCGCAATCAAAAGAAAAATGTGGTATGTACTATAGCTTGGAGTGCGATATCCAACCAACAATGTCTAATTCCCAATACCGTCATACCACTAGTGGTCTCATCGCACCACCAATGGCTTGGTAACCTACATGCACTTATGATTGTGATAT
This sequence comes from Pseudotsuga menziesii, assembly GCA_001517045.1. Classification (NCBI taxonomy): domain Eukaryota; kingdom Viridiplantae; phylum Streptophyta; class Pinopsida; order Pinales; family Pinaceae; genus Pseudotsuga; species Pseudotsuga menziesii. The sequence continues at coordinate 250,118 of LPNX010653463.1, read as the reverse complement.
GACATCTCATCCTTTAATTTTATCAACAATCCATCTCCTCCCTTCAGTTGGTCAATAAGTTAACCAATAATTCTACACCATTGATCTTCATTCCAACACACAATTACCTTTGATTTATTGTGTGTAATCCTCCATTCATTTTATGCGCATCAAGATTAAATTCTTCATGCAATTCTCAAATTATACAAACGAGATTCCACCAATTGATTTGATTGTCAATTGATACGATCATAATATATAAATTAAACAAGAAATTTCCATAATTCGATCAGAAAATTCAATCAATCTTTCACCCTATGGGCATTAATACATACAATTTGCATATTACTGTATACAACAAAGAATTTAACTCTGTAAGATTCAACAAATACAAAATTCAACTTTTATTCACAAAGAGAAACCTCCTGAGCTTGAGTGCAATAGATAGATCAATACAAACGGAGAAACAAAGACTGATGCCAGGCTCCCTTAGTAATACTCTTTAGATATACTGATAATCAATTTAGTTGGTCCTATGTTTAGTAAAACCTCTAACTTTAACCAACCTAGCCAAAGTCCCATAAGCACTCAACAAAGGCGGACTTCAAATTTTCGGTGAACTGGAATTCATAAAGATTTCGTTCCCATCTCCAGCAATTAACCTGCTTTCCAGTTCATTGGCGAAATGGACTAACAACCGCTAGATCTAAATCGATGGTGGACGTCAATTGTTATAGGGTCAATTTTATAAAATATCGCTCTCGCTGGGATTTTCTTTTATTGCGCTAGTTCGCCCAACAAAATAGCTCTTAGTCGTCAATCTGCTAGAAATAGCTCTTAGTCGTCAATACTCAAGACATTTCTTAATTCAACTAACCATACAGTCAACGTGGTCACAAGATATGATTCAAGTGGGAAATTGCTTCCAAACTCAATTGATAACAATGGTAAATACATATTTATGTGTATTAAATAACTCAATGAATCCAAAAATACAGGCATACAGTCTTATTTCACAATGGTCCTTTATCTGAGCCACTTTTTATTAAGCTGCAACCTTCCTCGATTATGTATGCATCTCAATTTGATATTTTGGTGAGTGTTTTTTGGATTTCTTTTATCTGGAAAAAAATCAACAGTACAGGGCACAATTAAATACATCTAGAATCGACCATGAATTTTTGGTATCTTTTGTGTCACTTGAGACCGTTATTTACTAATTTAGGAACTTACAAATTTATAAGTTATAACTGAACAACAACCAGGAATAACTGCAAATGGATTGTCTTGCTAACATCAAACTTATCTTTTGAATTAGGTTTATACCAAAAAATGAAAAGCAAGACATGACAATTCAGATGTATTTGACCTTGTCCATGGTTATAATTCCTCCTTAAGACACACTAGTGCATAGAACAAATATTTCAAAGTGGAAACAAGTCATCCAGCTCACGTGGAGTGGACCTAACCCATCAACAGAACCAACTTAAGTCTAAAATATGTTTTTCCCTATTGTAGGATTCTTCACCTAAGGAAGGAAACATGAAATTCAAATATAAACAATCATTTTCTATTAAACTTTTGAATTAGTTGGATAGAAAAAAATAAAGGAAATTTAGACTTCTATTTGTCAAAATTTGTTCATATTTCAAATCAAGGAATAGACTAGACAAGATCTGGTTGATAGCTTGGCATAAGCCTTTTGTGTACAAACCCAACAAAATCGACACCTTATCCAATATGTGGAAAAAAGGCACAGCCATTTGATGAATTGTTACAATTGCCTTGTTTGCAAATTCTCCAATGATCAATCACAATCAATTTAATTACCATAAAAAAAGTTAAGATATGAGGTGAATTCATACTTGGATCACTTGTACTTCTATCGAAGTTTCCCTCATGCAAATATTATTAAATCAAGAGAATGTAAAACAAGTGGGAAGAAAATAAAGGCAGATGGATCTTTATTCGTGCATTAGTTAACTATGGTTTCCCACAAATATTATTGCACTGATTACCTCTGCGAAAATACTTTCAAACATACCATCACCAAAAGAAACACAATCAACATCATTGTCTTCAACCATGCCACCATGCCACCAGGATTGCTGGGTTACATGGATCATCTTCAGGAATACCTTGCTCCACTTTAAGGAAACAGTAATTAAAATACTGTCGAGGCTGCTCAAATCTGATTTTCTTAAAGCTTTTAAAACCACAGATGTCTGAGACTCCAATTTAAGTTCTAGATTATGGATCTTGGCCATTCAAATTCTTTATTTTATCAACCAACCATTCAAATAAGCGTGAATGTATAGAATTTTCCAGAGCATCACCGGGAGGAGGATTAGAGATTTTGTATTGTTTCCCTCTTGAGTCTTATTGTTTTTCATCACACATGAAAATCCTTGTTGCATTTTGGAGATAAAAATAAAATGTCTTGTTGTTCAAGGTTGAGCACTGAGGAGTCATCCACATTCTTCATGGATCAAATTCAATTATCATTGGATGCAATAAAGCTGCTAGAAAGTGAAATATAACTTACCGTTCTTCAAGATTTTTTCCAGCAGTGTTGAAATGATGGTGTAAAATTGTAATCTTCACTGGTTTCCACATGTGGACCTTACTTTTAATTAAAACTTACGGCTATGATCATAGACATGAGCAACCCTCTCATTATCACTTTACTCCATAGCCCTTCATTGAAAGTTACCCTCCACAACGTTTTGATGCTACGGCCTGGCTGAAGACATGAATATTATCCTCCAGATTATATTATTCCATGTTGTTTAAGGATTTTGTATTAATATTTGGTAGCTGGTAAGTAGCCTTTGGATACTTTTGTATGTGTTGTCATCTTAGATAAAAGGATAAATAAAATAAAATTTTGATAGATTTACCCCTCTATTAAGCTTCAGAATTTGCTTTTCCTATCGAAATCCTTGTTTGCTTCCAATTTTCATGCAAATTAACTTCTAAAACTTCTGATGGGATTTAAAAACCCATTAGTATGTTCTTTCCTATACTTAGTCATTGGTTAAATAAAGATTATTTTGGTCATATGATAACTTATATTGCTCACTTTTCCAGCTTTGGCCATGGGAGAATATGAGAATTTTGTTGCATTTGAAAAACCATCAGCTAAGGAAGCAGTTCTATTGGGTGCTTCGGCTCTTCGTGTAAATGTGTGTTCACTTGAAATTATTTGTTTACATTATAAATTATTTAATCTACGGTGCTTCTCATTTTCTACATTATATACTAATAGAGTTCCTATGCAATGACATTGCAGAGTCCGACATGGTTTGTTCTCAAATGTGTGATGTTGTGCCTAGGAACATGTCTTGCAACGATGTTGTATGTTGCCTTAGATTCTAGTAGCTCAGCTATAGTATTCCATGTTCTTGTACTTGTTCTGCTCTCTAGTGTTAACACCCAAAAAGTGTTCACTACCTCATCTACCCCACTACATGGCTCATTTGTCCTTTTTCCTACCATATTTCCCTTGAAAATCCCACTAAAAAGCCTCCAAAAGGCCTAAAATGCCTCCAAAAGGCCATAAAACCATCAAAAAGCCTCCAAAAGGCCTAAAATGCCTCCAAAAGGTCATAAAACTTCTTTTTTCCTCCAAAAATAGCAAAAATCCCCTAAAAAGGGAAGAAAAAATAAAATAATGAGGAAAAGGAGGAAAAAACCCTATACAGCTGCCCTAAACCATATGGTTTCCAAAAACCATGGGCCATCACTCCACCACTGAAAAACTATAAATAAGTGATGGAGACCCCTTATTCCACATCCACAATCATAAGCACCCTTACTCTGCCAAAATAACTCTTGAAACCCTAGCTCAGCCTTGAGCTACTTTCACCTTGAGAGCCCCTTTTGGCCCATTTCCACCATTGGAGAAAGAGAAGGAGCAAGCTGGAGCTCGGAGCAACCCTCTTGGATCACCGCAACGGGCTTCACCAACCTTCATATTGAAAGTAATATTAATATCAAAACCATTATTTACATTTCGTTTTTCTGTTTTAAGCACATGTTAGAGTTTCTTGTTTAGCATTTTAAATTTTACATATTGAACTGCTACTAAGGAGTCCCTTCTCCTTAGTAGGTGCTCATTCGCACAAGCTAGGGGTAAAACCCTAGCCACAGTTTTGGCAACTCCGCTGCTTGTTTAGTTTTCTGCAATAATTTCCAGTTTTTCCTTTCGGCTGTCCCTTTCGGCCGCCGTAAATCGCATTTTTTCCCTCTGCAGCCGCGTTCCGACCGCGTCTTTCAGGCCTTTACCCGCGACCCAACCGTGGCTCTCAGACTGTTTCTGGTGCCCTGCCTACGGATTCAAGTCTACTACCTGCGATCCGACCGCGGCTAATCAGCCTGTTTGCTACGCTCTGACTGCACTTGTCGGCCATTTTCCCACAACCCGAGCGTGACTTTCAGCCCCTTAGCTGTGACCCGGCCGTGTATGTCTGCCCTTTTCTTGCGGTCCGACTACTTTTGTCATCCAGAAAGCCGTGACCTGTTCGCGCCTGTTCCCCTCAAACTCGCGGTCCGACCGCCCGATTTCGCCACAGACCCGTGGTCCTGTTTTTGAACCCAGCCCCTTTGCTGCAATATTTTCTGCATCTGCATAGCCATCTATTCCACCTGCAGCCCTACCTCCCTACAACCTTTTCTGCAACATCATTTCTGTTCCCTTTTACAGAATCTGTTTAAAATTTCATCATTTTAATTCAGAAAATTTTGCATGTTAAAGTTTTGAATTCAGTATTATTGTTAGTTAGAAGGTTGCCCCTTTGTGTGGCACTTCTATTTTGGGTTCATCACTTTACGAGCACACACTCTGTCACCTAATTCAAGTGAGCCTTAAAAAACTACTTAACTCAACCAATATTCTAACCCCACTTGGAGAACACAAAAGAATCTTTGTAGTTAGGTAGGATCGGGGGGATAGGCTTCCAATAACACCCCTCGGTTACTTACACTTGAGACATAGCTGTTGTCCAATTAGGGAACCAAAATCCCCTAGTACTTTTTGGCACGGTCACAACCAGTTTACCAGAGGGCCTCTCCCTTAGGAGGGTTGAAGTCGCGAGATTGGTTCCGGAGGCCTGAGTGGAATACCGCACTCCATTCAGTAACTGAAGGGCTACCTTTCGCAGTTCTTGGGATATCCCTGTATAGGGGTATTGTAGTAAAAGGACCAAATGACAGATTCACCTTTCTGGACGTGTCATGAACGGGGTATCTTAGTTGCCATTCTTCTAGGATTTGACTACCCGGTGTCCCTCCTGGTAGGGGGATATCTTAGCCACTTGGCTTTCCTATTCATATTGTCTGACTTGGATTTCATCACCTTGCAGAGGATATGTCTAGTTGAGTCAGAATACTTTTAGTTAGGTGTTTGCATGCTCCCTTACCTCCTTTTGGTCTAGTGAGTCCACCATTTCTTATTTTTTAGGAAACTTGCTGCTTGTTGGTATTCTGACCATTTCTGTTGACACTCCACCTATTGTAGCACAGCTGTTACAGTGGGTGTTTTGAGTTGGTTGTTGGCCTGAGTGCCCTATTTTTCGAGCTCTCCTTCTGCACACTCGGTTGCATTAGGATTTTTGAGATATTTTTTACTCACCTCAACCCACAAATATTTGACACCATCTGTCACCATTGAGTCCCCGAGACATTCTCGGCGCCTCAGGGGCGAGCCCCCACAGCACGGTTCACTTGACACCACCCGTCATCGACACAGATCATCATCATTTGATACCACTTATCATAGATCTCGAGCCTTCTCACTTGACTCCACTTGTCAGCGGCATAGGATTCCGTCACCAGATATTGATGCCCCTTATTTTACCTCCGATTCTGAGCCAGAGTCTGAGAACCCCATTTACACTACCCCTACTAGCCCCATGGCTGGCATGACTTCCACTCCCTTCTTGGTCGGGGCCGTTGGTGGCACATCCACCACTACACCAGTTACCACACCTGCTTTGGGTACACCCTCCATGGGGCCCCCATCTACCGTTCCCCTCACGGCACCTATTCCCGCAGCAGGAATACCTATTCCCACTCCATCGGTGGCTCACACTACCCATGGCGGTACAGGACCATCCCATACCACCTTAGTTCCCCCACTTGGGGGAAACCTCCCTAACACTACCCCTCCACTTGGGGGCATTGGCCCCTACTTGGTCCAACCCACTACTGTGTCACATCCTTCTTCCAGTTTGCCATTCATGGCTAGCCTCAACCTTCCTGACCTAGCCAGATTGACCAATGACCCTATCCGACACGACCCTGCATGGCCTCACATGCCCACCAAGCTCCCCTCTGACATCCCTAAGTTCGAGGGCAAGGTAGGTGAGGACCCAAAAAAGCACATTATTTCCTTCCATCTATGGTGTTCCTCCAACTCCATAGTGGACGACTCTATTCACCTCCGTCTCTTACAGCGCACCTTCACTGGCTCTGCAGCCAAGTGGTATATCGAGCAACCCCATGGAACCCATGCCACCTTTGCTTCCCTTGCCTCAACCTTCCTGCAGTTCTTCCAGTTACCTGTCCGCTATGACGTGGGCATTGAGATCCTCCTATCGTGCAGACAAAACACGGCTACCCACATCACAGACCACATTCATGAGTGGTGTTGACGTCGTAGCTTATGCAAGATCAAATTAGACGACCGTATCTTCCTAGATTGGTTCCTCAAATCCCTTCTTCCTGTCATTACTAAGGATGTGGCATCCGAAAGACCCCAATCTGAAGAAGAGGCCATCCTTAAGGCCCAACAATTCGACCTCATTTACGCCCAGTCGGGTTATCTCTATACCATTATACCTGACACCCCTCGTAGTGATTCCTCCCAGCACGATGCGCCGGGGGTATCCCACGCTGCCGACGACATCATTGGCCGTGTCTCTTTGCATCCTCAACCATTTTCCATAGCACGTCCTTCCCCTGGCCCTGACCTTTCGGGGGCTACCTCACAGTCTGGAGCAACCAACTCGTATGCTCCCATGACACATCACCACCATTCCCATGGACCCTCATGTCCACCTCAGTGTTTCGGTCATGCAACTCCTGCTTACGCCCCCCTGGTCACACCTCAGCCCTACTACCACCAGCAGGCTGCACCAGCTCCTGCGCCTTCACAAGCCCAATCCACTTATTACCTGCCACAGGAAGCCCCTGCGGAAAACCCACAACCAGCTCCACAACCCTATGAGAAACCCCCTCAAGTTGCTGCACCTGCACAACCTCCACCTACATATCATCCACCGCAGCCTACTCCAGCACCTGCGCAACCTCAGAATCCACCTACTGCCCAAGGGCAAGTTTACGCCCAACAAAACCCGTAGCAAAACCAGAACAACCAACGCAACCAGGGCCAGCAAAACCGCGGCAGGGGCCGAAATCATGGAAACAACCATCCTACAGACCAAGCTAGTCAACCCCCTAATCCCCCCTGATAATAATAATGCGGCCCCTGCTAATCAAAACCCTGATCGCCCGCCCGAGCAGGCTAAAAACCCCAATTTGCAAACAAACCATCCTTGTTGTATTTGCAGGGTCTATGGCCACTACACACATACTTGCCCACACTTGGAGTGAGCTCGGAAACTTTGGGTTGATGATGCCCACCGCCAAGGGCATGCGGCTCCTCAAGCACCACCCAACCCCCCACAACCTCAGCAGCCACCTTTGGTGCTGCAAAACCCCTTACCAAACCAAGGCGTAGTAAACACTCAACTGTTGGCTCCCCCTCAAGCCAATGCACCAACCCAACAACAAATCGCTTACGCTGCTCCTGATCAACCCATGTTTGACTCGGGTACCCACCACTTGTTGATGATGTCCTACGATGAAGTCAACCTCTAGACCCGGCGGAACCAATATGGCTCCACCTCTGAAGCCCCTCCCGTCGATAAACCCACTAACGCTCATCCCACTGATCAGGCATTACGTATACCTCCACCACCACTAGATGGCGCTCCCAAAGCACCTCGTTTCCTACTTCGCCGTATCAACAATAACCCCAATGCGCGGGCTGCATCAAACTACAACATTGTCGATGACTTAGCCCAATCTCCCGCAGCCATGTCTACATTAGAAGTCTTAAAAAACTGCCCTTTGTAGCGCAAGACTTTACTCGCTTCCATTGGGGCTATCGATCCAAATGATTCAAATTTAATGGCATTTGATTTGGACCAATCTGAACCCCGCATGCCTTCCACTTTAGCATTCCAAGTCTCTGTTTCCATTCGGAATTTTGTCATCCATCGATGCATTATTGATGAAGCTGCCTCTACATGTGTCATGTCCACCTCCATCTGGGATAAATTGGGATCCCCCCCTTTCCAGCCATCCACTACTGCGTTGCGAGCCTATGACGGCCATTCAGCTCAACCACAAGGCCTATTAACTAACGTCCCCGTCCAGCTGGCTGGAAAAACTGTCCTCATCGACATCAAGGTTATTAATGCATAGCTTGATTATAACCTTTTACTTGGCCACAGCTACATGTATGCCATGCGGGCGGTTGCTTCTTCTGTTTTTCGTACCATGATGTTCCCCCATGAGGGACGCGTGGTCAAAGTTGACCAACTCACCTACTATGATCCCAATGCCCCCACAACACCCGCAAATGTTCTCCCCATGGTTGAACAACCTGTTTCGGTGCCACTACCTCACTTGTTTCCTCTATGGGGCCCGGAGTTTACTCAGACGCGCCAATGACCTCAACCTTCCAATCTATTCCACCCTCGTCACCCCCCACTGACATGTCTGACCTATGTACCCTGTCCCATCACACGCAAACTCCTACCAATCAACCGCCCTTGTTGCCTAAACCCCCTTTGGTACCTAGTCACATTAGTGTTACTCCCATCCATACCATTCCTTTCCTCATCCCTCCCTCAGGAGTAGTTAGCACCCCGGTCATGGCTACCCTCAGCCTCCCTGGGTTAACCTTAGGATTACCCGTTTGGTATCTTTCGCCTCCCGTTCCCCCGCCGACACCAAATGTCGTCCTACAACCGGTGCAACCCATTGTCACTACTAGTCAACCACCTCCCGGTGTCGCTACCCCGTCGTCCTCCATGAACCCCCACCCCTCCTTTTACCAAACCAACTGGGGGCAGAGGCCCCCAACCTTACACTGCTGTCCCACCTCCCAAGACAGTAAAAAACCCTCCTGTGTTTCGTGCTCCTCCCAAATGCTCGCTGTGCGATGAGTTGGGCCATGCGACTCACCAATGTCCTCAGTTACCAGCAGTACAGGGACACATGCAAATGCTTGACGATGACCCCAGTATATAGGTTGTCCAACTTGATCCAACCCCTACGCCTCGCGACAAATCCCTGGGCACTAACCACCCATGTGCCATATGCGGTGTTTATGGGCATTACACACATCGATGTCCCGATCTCCCTGATTACAGAGCAGCTCTCTTTGAGATGAACAATATGGATCTTGAGACGGCACCACCCACCATTGAGGAGATCCACCCCCCGGTATCTTCCCCTTCCAGAGAGGATAATACCCTTTATATGATCTCTTCCGCCACTACTCCCTCGTTAACCGATTTGACGACACAAACTTTCCGTACTGATGAGGAGATCCTCGAAGCTCTCACTGCCCCGGAGTATCCCTGGGATGACATGCACCATTGTTCCTACTTCCTCCCAAATAAATCCTCCCCTAACACTGCTACCCAATTCGCAGTTGAATCCAAAGACTTCCTTCCCCCCAAGGTCGACTGGTTCAAGGACCCTATTCCTGCTCCTGACACCTTCGAGGAGGGTAACATGGCCAACATCTCACCTGTCCTCCAAATTGATATCGCTGACCCAGGAAGCACCCCCGAACTCATCACTTTAGGAGCCTCTGGCAGTGAACAAGAGATTGAGGAATACAAAAAACTCTTCAGAGAGATCCGTGATGTCTTTGCCTGGTCCTATACCAAAATGCCCGGTCGTGACCCTGCCATTATAGAGCACCACATTGACACATGGCCTGATGTACCCCCCGTTTGACAGAAACAGCATCCCATAACATCTCATCCAAATATATAAAAACCCAAAAAGACTGCCTTGCATCAACATTTACATCCATGTACATAAACCATAAAAACACATTTGTATCTATAGGGGCATCCACGTGCCTAAACATATCACACATCATAAAGCGCATCCACGTGCATACAACTAATACAACATCACAAAAAGGTGCATCCATGTGCATATATATATCAAAAAATACGTGTCACAGTGCTATACATGTCCTGAGTACCCCTGTACTCAGCTATACAAAAAATGTCTGTACATCCATAAAGCCTCATAAAATACATGCCGTAGCTACAAAACTCGGGGGGAGTCCCCTACACTCCCTAATGAGAGTCATACCCTGCATCACTGCTAGCATCTGCTGCCTCTGAATCCTCCCCTCGCTCCTCCTCCGGCAAATCCTCATCCCCTACCAAGATCGCCACTCAGATCACAATCGATCTGAACTCCCGGGGTGCCCTCATGCACTCCTGAACCACATCTGGATCGATGTCCCGCCACCCCTCGTTGGTCACCCCCACCAGCAAATGGTCTAGTAGCGCCCGTACAGACTCTAGTGTCCCCTCCGCATCCCGGCGATGCACCTCCCCCCGCCCAGGCAGAGCTGGAACGGCCACAATCCCCCTCCGTGCCACATGCCCTGGCGGCGGCCTCGGGCCCACATCTGCATATCACCCATTTGTCAGTAACAATATATCAATCAACTATCATATATAAAACTTGACAATGCAATCAAACTATACGTACCATCTGGTCCCCATGCCTGTCCCGGCGGCCGTGGTGCCTCTGGATCTCCTGTGTAGTCCATATCTCTATATGGATAATCATCCAGTGTTAATGGTATCTGGAGCCACTGCAGGTACAACTCCTGTGTAAAGTACCTCCCAACATCACCGCCCCCACGGCGGCACATCATCTTGCCCCACCGCACCATCCGCGGCTCCCTCAAGCCTCCTGCTCTGATCGGCACCCGCGGCCATAGTGTGGGTACCCTCTCCATAAAAAACACGCACAAGAAGGAACCATAGCAAAACCCCTTGCCAGATTCCTTCGCTGATGTCAGCTGCCGTTGCATGCAGGTAAGGAACATCTGGCCCCACGTGTAATAAACACCGCCCAGTACGCGCTCCACTAGCTGCATCTGGCCCCCAGACACCTTCTCAGGTGACTGGGATCCCAAGACGCGCACCACGCATGCTGCCATGGCCTGCACTGCTGGTTCCTGTAGGTCTCTCACCAGAAGTGCATTCCTATGCACCCGAGCCTCTGGACCACAGTACCGCTCCAGCATGTCCTCCATATCTATGTCCACGAATACCCGCAGTTGCGTGTCTGCCACCCTACCCAGACAGGGAAACCCCGTCAGGAAGTATACATCTGTCAGGGTGAGGTCCACCCTCTCACCCTGCACTCTGAAAGCCTATATATCTGGCTCCGAGAAACTAATCAATCGGTTCAGCAGCAATGCTGCTGACCGCATCATGGGGACCTGGGCGAACTTCAGCAGTCCGAATAGCCCCAGCATCGATCGCACCTGGTGGTCCTCTCGGATGATGGCCATGACCTCGTCTGGTATCTCCTGCTCTCTCCACAGAACCTGCGACATCCTGTCAATCACGCAAAGTAGACTCATCAACCCCATGTCGAACAAATAATCCTCCCCCACCCCCCCTGAAAAACCCTAATAGCTCGGTCCAAAACCGCGGCTTTAGGGCTCCCTGTCGCGGTTTCCGACCGCGGTTGTCAGACCTATAGTCACGGTCCTTAACCGCGGCTGTCAAGCCTACAGTCGCGGTCCTTAACCTCCAGATTATATTATTCCATGTTGTTTAAGGATTTTGTATTAATATTTGGTAGCTGGTAAGTAGCCTTTGGATACTTTTGTATGTATTGTCATCTTAGATAAAAGGATAAATAAAATAAAATTTTGATAGATTTACCCCTCTATTAAGCTTCAGAATTTTCTTTTCCTATCGAAATCCTTGTTTGCTTCCAATTTTCATGCAAATTAACTTCTAAAACTTTTGATGGGATTTAAAAACCCATTAGTATGTTCTTTCCTATAGTTAGTCATTGGTTAAATAAAGATTATTTTGGTCATATGATAACTTATATTGCTCACTTTTCCAGTTTTGGCCATGGGAGAATATGAGAATTTTGTTGCATTTGAAAAACCATCAGCTAAGGAAGCAGTTCTATTGGGTGCTTCAGCTCTTCGTGTAAATGTGTGTTCACTTGAAATTATTTGTTTACATTATAAATTATTTAATCTACAGTGCTTCTCATTTTCTACATTATATACTAATACAGTTCCTATGCAATGACATTGCAGAGTCCGACATGGTTGGTTCTCAAATGTGTGATGTTGTGCCTAGGAACATGTCTTGCAACGATGTTGTATGTTTCCTTAGATTCTAGTAGCTCAGCTATAGTATTCCATGTTCTTGTACTTGTTCTGCTCTCTAGCATGTTATTCATCCTCTTGAACTGGTAATTTTCTTTCCATGGTCCTTGAACAAAAATGTAAATAAAGTTGACTAAGTTGGAAAATAATGGATGGTTTGCATGGTCTAATTTCTTGGAACATAATTCATTTTCAAGGGAGTATGCTTGTTTATCGTAATAATGGTATGTGACATTTTCCATTTACCATTTACTTTCAGTTATGTCGAGTTCTTTATATGGTGTCTTAATTTTCTACCTAAATTATAACCATACTGATGCCCCTTTATGCTTATATAAATATATAAACTTTAGATGGAGATGGAGATCAACTTTTTCATACAAATCTATTCCCAGTAAAGTAGAATAAATTCATCCAACTATCAATGATAGGAAATATCCTAACTAGAACAGTACAAAATTGAAAGAGAATTTCGCAATAAGCTTTGAGACATTTTTTGCTGTAATATTTCTGTCACCTTGGATTTATCACTGCAATTTGACTCTAGCCTAATCAAATATACACGATTGTCTGAATTCATTTGGTCTGGAAAACATTCTTCATGCATTATTGTGCTATCCACGAGTTCTATATATTCACTTCAAATGGACTCCATTCTCTCCAAGTCATCATGAAGCTATTTCTTTTGACTATCTATGTCCTCAAATTTAATAGATAAAACTTTGTTACCTTGTCTTATGGTCAATGTGTCCCTTCCCTAGTCATGAATTGTTTGATCCTTCCTAATCCACAAGTATCCAAAGAAATCTAAGTATGTAAGATCTGTTGGGTAGGCGTTATAACTTAATGGAGCATAGGCCGAGTACAGTCATTATGGGGAAGTGTAATAGTTCTTCATTGTATAGATTTCTAGAGTTCCTCATTCATAGTAAAAATTATATGAGCATTTGAATCCTTAAAGCAAGATTGTGAACTGCTTTGTGTAAAAAACTATTATATCACTTCATTAAAGCAAGAAGAAAGAATAGAATTTTATGTGACTTAAAACCACAAGAAAAAAGGTTGATAATTTTCATGGAATAGAAGAAAGAGAAGTTTGACAATCTAATTAAATGTATAAAAGTTTAGCCAAAATTTTGTGTAGTTTATTATATTAAAACATATCCATTTTCTGCAGCAACATTCCAATAGACCAAAAGATATATCAGAATTAGGGTTTTCTCTCAGCAAGTTAGGGTTCATTGGGTCTAGGCACGGCGTGGATGCTTCAGGTGGGACACCTACCTACTCCTATTCACCTTCCCTTTCATCTGTTGAGGTGGTGGCCTGTAAGTTTTCTATAAATTGACAGGGTTTTTCTATTTTCTACTTGTTATGGAAAAATTGTCCTCTACTTCAGCCATGCGCATTCCCTTCCTGAGTGGGCCTAATGGTTTCAAGAGCATGTTTTTCCTTACTGGAGGTCATATGTTCAAATCTGGAGGGCAGTAGGGTATGTATATCTCTATATACTTTAGCAGTTAAATTGTTGTGCAAAGGGGGTCCCTTGACCCACAGACAAGGGAGTCTCATACACCAAATTGGTGTCTCGCTTGGCGGCGACCTTAAAAATAGATTATGATTAATATTATTATGTTGTTTGAAAGGGCACCTTCCAGAAGGACACCTCATTATTTTCCCCAATATTTATTTTATCTATCATGAAATAGATTCCAACGATGGATAAATCTGCTCATTTGAACTCACACTCCTTAAGAATGTGATTATAGAATCCAGAGATCCCCCTTTGGAAAGGAAGGCTTCATGACGAGAGAACTTTATTGTGGAATAATCTGATAGAACCCCTGCTTTTTGAATTCCTTCAAAGGACATTAATGTATATATCAATGACTAAATTAAAAATGATCTATTTTAAGATGATAAGTTCTAGTCCAATATGTGGGCTAAAGCATCCCTTTTCTGGGAATTTATCAGCAGCAAATAAGGAATCTGGGCATACTTCAGACCTGTCCTTAAACATGTAGCAACCGTAAACTATGTTATGGGAAATCCTGTGCACAAAGTTAGTCATGAGAGGCATTGTTTCCTGTACCATCTTGGCAATAATATAGCAATTTCAGCAGTATAAAGAACAAAGGATTCTCATTGTGGTTCTTCTATACATCTTGATCTTTTTTCTAAGTCCACTATTTTTTTCATGGAAACAAAGAAATCCTTTAAATTTATTGGTGTTGTTTGCTTGTAGAAATCTGGATGGATCTAGGATGTTGAGGAACAGTATAAGCACTAAACAAAACAACCACAACTTGTCGGAATCTGGAAGACCAATTCTTGTTGAAATTGCAATCTCGACGATATGGTAGCAAGGTTACGGGGAAGCCCCCCCCCCCTCGTGATTTGGGATTCTTTCACTTTCTAGGAGTCTTTCACCTTGGCCAATGATGAACTTAAATTGGTAACCACTGGGCACAAATACATTACAGCTATCAGAAAGGAACCAGAACAAAACTATTGCTAGGGAGGCCATTAAATATGAAAATTCCAAGACATGCTGAATTGAGGAAATTAGGGGTGAAAAATAGAACCAGATTGGTGATGGAAGCTGAAAAGGTTATTACCAAGCAGTCACTCATGGAGAAGGCATAAAGGCTGTTGAAACAGATAAAGAAAGAGGTGGCTTACTTTAAGGACCTGTTTAAGGAGGAAATTTTTGAAGGGGATGCCTGTCCCATGGGATGCTAATGGAGATCTGCATTCAGCAAAGAGGTACAGGGAAATGCTAGTAAGAGTAAGAAATTATGACAGTGGACTATTTTGCGTAGAAACTTCCTTGTAAGGAAAGGACATCTTGGACATTTTGAGCAAGAATTTTGAGTTGTTGTCAGCTCTAAAAATGGTGTGGAATAGTTTTCCCTTACCCCCACCTTGGTGTAATGAGGGTAGGAACTAGTAGGCAATGGGGAGGTGCTTACTTACGAATGTAGCTTCCTTATAGGCAATAGGATGGAAATGATGTTGGACAGAGACGATAATACTTGCTCTTTGAATAATACTTCGATGGTCAAGATCTATGTGTGTGAGTGATTTCCTTTTGGTGTTCAACTTGTGTGGACATGCCCTTTTTTTACACCATAGTAGCATAAGTGTTCATGGATAATATATTTAAACTCGTGAAGAAATCTTGTGTGGCCCCAACAAAGAAAAATAGAAAAGGCCTTAAGAAAGATCATGGGTAGTCTGGCTCAGAGAAGTTTAACCAAGGGAAATTAGCTAAGCAGTTGTTTGTTTGCAAGCATGAGAAAGTTTCCCCTATAAAATATGGCACTGAACCTTCATCAGAAAAGGTGACAGGTTCATCAAACTTTAAAGTGAAGATAAATGGTACTTCAACAATGAAATTGGATGGTGTGTCACCATCTACAGAGTTGCATTTAGAAAAAGAAAACAAGCTTAGACAAGTGTAAGTCTTATATTAATTCAGTTGTGTTTCAGATTATAGTTTTCTTCCTTTTGTTGTTATATTTAGATGCCCACTTATTAATGTTCATATTGTCCTTTCTTTGTTGTTCTTATAATTTTGGCTTATGTTACATGTATGATGTTGCAAAAGAAGTAAAATTCAGAACTATGTCAAATGATTCTAACATTGCTACCCCATCTACAGCTATGAAGCATCTTATAGCAGCTGCACAAGCTAGGAGAGAACAACCACGTTCTGCAGCTCTGCCACATTCTATTTCAATTGAATAAACTCAGAATTCTATTCCATTTATTTCTAGTCCTTCAACCAATCTAAGGGAATAGTTCGGATAACAGTTCACCACTCCAACTTCACTTAGATGGTGAGGCAACTGAGGATACAAAGGATGCCATTTCCCATACAGAATCAAGGAGTCCTAGAGTTAATGTGTAGTAGTGGGGTCTACCAATTAAGATGGATCTAGAATCAAGTGAAGAAGGTAAAATAAGCTTAGAGTGAAAGTAGGTTGGGGGGACACTTAGTGGGGATACAGAAGCAACAATTTCCAGGGACACTTTGTGGGGATACAGAAGCAATAATTTCCAGGGACACTTTTGAAGGAATGCTAGAGACGTTGTCAAGGACGAAGGAAAGTATTGGCAGAGCATCGCGTCATGCTATTGACTGTTCAAAATATAGCCTTGCTGGTGAGGTAAGCTTGATATCTGTTATTTTCCAGTATGGTAAACAAGCAACTCATTTTATTTTTTCTTACTGTGGTTTTTTTACTTTTTGAAAATTAATGATGAAAATTGTCAAGAATTAGAGTGAAGAATGAATATCTTGAATGTGGATCATTTCTGCATTCATTGTGACTTATGAGAATCCTATACATTGGGTATTTTTCCTTGCATTGACTTATTTGTCAATGTATTTTTAGTTAGAACTTGAAACATCTTACATATGGATGTGGATACTTTATAAAAGACCAAACTGGTGTCTTCAGCAAGTGTTAGAAAACAATACTGCGGAGCAATAACAGATATAAATTTAAATCATTAAACACTATGCAAAACACATTAAACACATTACAGAGAGACACGGATACAACGTGGTTCACCCAAACGATGGACTACATCCACAAAGAAATTTCCAGTCCTTTTATTATAGTCCAGAAAGATGAAGGGATACAACTTGCAACAAAACTGCTGCACTTCCTCTTCACACTCTCACAGTCTCTCTCACACAATAATATAGATTGTTTACAATGCTATATTGCCATACACAGCTGTGTTACAATGCTTTCTCTTATAGGGGAAAAAATACCATGGGAAAATAGTACGGTTAACCCAATACCATGGGTTCACAAAACTGTTTTCCAACAAACATCCCAAAACAATTTCTCAGGGGCTCCACCCTCGAACCCACGTTTCTCAAGGGCGCTACCCCCGAACCCCCGTATATCGAAGGCGTTACCCCCAAACCCCAAATAAGGGGGAACAAGTGTACAATACACCTGGGGTACAAACACAACTGAATAATATCTATGGATCTAGAAGATCAGGATCCACAACCAACAATAAGATGCACAGTATCCACTTCCATTCTCTTCTTCCCAATGGTCTCTTGTTGGCCATGGGATTTACCTATCCTCCCTGGAATTGATTGTCTTGGATTGACTGAGCACAACAAAATATAGAAAGGCTACAAGATTACACTCACATTCTAATATCTATAATGTGTTTTTTCTGAGCCACTCTACAATATTAGGATCTAGGTGAAACTTTGCCACCTATTCTACATGATGAATTGCATTGATTTAGAGGCCAAAGAAGGATCCCTCTGGATGATAGATCTCATTTTCCTCTTGCTCAAATTCTATCCTTTTTTGTTGAAATATTTTTTCAAGATTCTGCTCTTTTTGTTGGTTTACGTGTGAGGACTTTTTGTTTTGATCTTGTTAATTGGTTGGGTTAGAGGCTTGAGTTAGATTAGGTTTTTAGCTTGATTATTGGGATGGTTTGGTTAAATTGGGGCTATTATCTTGCTAAGGGTCTATTTTTATTTAGGTAATATTGAAGATGGAATTGGGCATGCATCATGTAAGCCTTGTAGCATGTATTTTGGTCCTTGTACAAAAAATGCATCTCTAAAAATCACTTCATCTGTCCTATGTGCAATTATGCACATTCTCCTAATGTCCTTTGAAACAACCTTTCTTCTCATGAAAAGATCCTTTTAGATCCACTTCTATTACAAAAACCAAGAATCAAG
Organism: Pseudotsuga menziesii; assembly: GCA_001517045.1. Classification (NCBI taxonomy): domain Eukaryota; kingdom Viridiplantae; phylum Streptophyta; class Pinopsida; order Pinales; family Pinaceae; genus Pseudotsuga; species Pseudotsuga menziesii. The sequence continues at coordinate 231,933 of LPNX010653463.1, read as the reverse complement.
AAGCTAATAAGATTCCACTGTCAGAATTCTACACTGGAAATAACTAATAAAGAGACAAATCCATACTAGAAATCTGAGCCCCCTCTCAGAATTCCTGAATATTTAGGGACCCCTCCTGCATTGGCACAGCCTCTTTAGAGCTGATCAACTCTTGTATTGAATTCTCTTTATATATTTATTATTGACGAAGGAATTCTCATCAAAATATTGTTTAATCTCCAGCACTAGATTCATTATTGGAGCTATAATAGAATATTCTCAAATATGTATCTACTATGTACCCAGTCCATTAGAATCTTGGAATCTCTATAGACCTGCAAATGTTTACATTCTTTTTCCTTTGATACCTTCATAAGAATTCCAAGGCCATAAAACTCAACTCTACTATTTGTCCCTTGTTCTGCAACATACTTCAAAAGAAAATAATGAGAAGAATTAATGTGCAGAATGGACCCTGCCATGTACATTCCTGGATGTCCTTGACAAGATTTATTGTAAAAACCCTAAGCTTTTCCATGATCAATGCTAGATTTGGTTTCTCTATAATTATTTGAGATTTTTCTTTTAAAGGATTTCAACTGCCTTTAAAGGTGGCCTAGATTTTATGGGTTTCCTGGGATGTATTTAGTTTCATTCATTGAAAAATTATACTATTTTTCGAAAGCCACAAGGCAAGGAAAAACCTTGAAAACTTTTTTAGATTTATTTGATAGCCATTAGAAAAAACAATCAACCAAATTTGACTGATTCCATTTGTTTGTTCTAGAAATAGTTGTAATAATTCCTTCCATAGAGCCTTAGATAAAGGACAATAGACCAATACACGATCCATTGTTTCCTCACTACATTTACACAAGATTCACCTGCCAGGGGCTTAAGACCATTCAAATTCCTTTTTTGTCCATTGTCCCATACAATCCAAAGAAATAGCCTTGATTTGGGAGGACTTTCCAAGTTCCTAACAATTTTAAATCACCAAACTATTTATTTTGACTACATTTCCTCCACCCTTGATGAGTATCCCAGTTTGGTTGTATACTCACTTGTTTCTTTATTTTTAAACCATGTAATTATGTACTCTACATTTTCTTCTTGAAGGTTCAATGCTTCTGGTGATTTCCAATCTTGATATGATGCATTATATATATATTAGGAATTGCTACCTCTTTCGGAAATAATATTCCAAATTAATGAAGATCATTAATAAGAGCTTCTGAGATATCACATATTGAAAGAAGAGGAATTTAAAGCAATTTTTATTAGAAGGCATATGACGTGTGTGTGTAAGCACACAAACTTAGATCCATATTAACTTTAGATCTTTTAACCAAAGAGAGATTTTCATTTTAGTTTTTGGATCCCTCTCGGTGCCTAATAGATCTGAAGCTAAGATGGATCTATGTTGGCTATGATATAGCTATATCATTTGAAACATTTAGTGTAATTTGTACCTTTTTTTCTCCAAGGAAATCCTCGCAGGGAACCCAAGGGATGTTTTCCCAATTTTAAGGATGGAATACATAGTAAGCCTGTAGGCATAGACTAGTGCTCCTCACCCAAGGGGATTCAAATTTGGCACCTACTGGGATAGGACTAGCCAAATGCCCAATAACATACATTGGTGACCATTGAGAATTGGATGGGATAACCTCTTGGGCTATGTCTACTTTGTAGATGATGGGTATTTAGCTTATTATTTTATAGAAAAATAGAAATCACTCCATAGTATTCTTCTATTGTTGATTGTCGAGATGTAAAATATTCTCCCTGTCTTGAATTGGAGAAGGCATAGTTTCACTGCAAATTATGTTCCAAAATATTGAACTTCTGATTTATGATAGATTTGATAAAGTCACATGGAGCTAATATTATCTTTTTCTATTTTCTTGGAGTGATTTATTTATTGCCATCACTTTGGTGAATACCCTTTTCTGAAAGATTGGGTCCAATTTCATAATGTTCAATGCAGTAAATCTACAATTTGAACACCTTATAATAAATTGGATCACCATTGACATCTTACTGTTTGCTGGGTGGGTGCATGATTGGAAGGTGTGCAAGTATGCTTCTATTGACTTCAATGTAAATGCCAGAAATGATAAAAAAAATATATTACATAATAGCCACTATGATGTTTTGGCCATTGTGTTACAATCATCAAAACCTTGTTTTGACAATATAATATCTTGATCCATGCAATCAATGTCCAGACCCCATAGGTACATGTAATTCTTCTAATTGGGTTTCTTCCTTATTTTAATGTTCATGCTGCTAGTTCATATGTTGTCAGATTTTAATTGTCTGATTCATGTGGTAGGAAATCCATGCAGCCGATGGAGTCTCTTTGATTTTATAATACTATTCTAATAAAATCTTGCATCCAAGTAACTAATCATCCTTGACCTTTACATAAATGCTTTGGGAACTTGCCTTTTTTTTACGAATTTAGTTGGCTTCTTTCAGAGTATTAGTGAGTTGTGACTAATTGCTTGAGATATTAATAGTGCTTCATGGGGAATTGTCCCCAAGGGTTGGGAACATGTTTCTCGTGTTTCCTGCATCCCCGGGACAGAGGAATAGTGGGAGAAAGGTTTATGTGTTAATATTTCCACTTTCCCCAATTCTTAAAGGGTTCTAGCTCAATGGTAGAGGGCATGCTTTACAAGAAGGAGGTTGAAGGTTCGATTCCTTCGTGCCCTAATGATATTGCAATATTGAAGTTTTAAATAAAGTATATTTTATTATGATTTATTATGGCTACGAGGGGGTTTCTAATCTGACTTCATATGTCACTATGAGGGGGGTTCAAAACTTCCCTTATATGTTACAATGAGGGGGGGTTCAAAACCCCCCTGTAAGTTTATATGAGGGGGGTCCATAATCGCACCAAAGGTTTGTAAAGAGTTTTAGGGGGGGTTTCGAACCATGTCCATAGGTACCTACGAGGGGGGTTTAAAACAGCCCCCAAAGTTTTGTAATAA
>LPNX010653463.1:29890-228798 GCA_001517045.1 Pseudotsuga menziesii | reverse complement strand
GGTTCAGAACCCCCCCTAAAAGTCAAAAATTTTAGCGTCGGTGCTATTATGGGCGGTTTTTTAAAGACCGCCTCCAAAGCAAAAACCGCCCCCAAAAGTGACTTTTGGAGGAAGAAGACAATCGGCCCCAAAATTCAAATTTTTTGTAGTGTGGTGTAAGCTAAAATTTATAACCTCATCATAGGAATTTTACTACCATCCATTGTTGTATTACTTCTAAGAAAAAATATGAAATTTTAAGCTAAAATATTAAATGGAAGAGAATTATAGACACAACTAAAAGGAAGGTTCAACATTTAACCTTAACTGTGTTGACTTCGGAGTATAATAAATGAAAGCGGGGCTTCACAATCACCGATTACCTATGATATTTCTTACAATCCTACCACATTCATTCATCTTACATACTCCCAATGCTTTAAATTAAGACCCTAACCAATGAAATGCCATATGTTTGTAGTCCAATGACTTGCATTATTTAACTTAATATGTACCTTACCCATTCCAACAATTTTACATGGTTCATCATCCCCCAATAAATACATGTTCGAAATCACTTGGAACATAATCATGAAAGAATTTCCTATGGGGTGTAGCATGACATCAAGCCCCTGAATCTACTACCTAGTCATTACTAGTATTATATAATGCAAGAATCGAAGCATATTGTAACACATCACCTGCTAAATTTTCTTCCTGAGTAATATCCCGCTACCCGCCTCCTTTCTTCTTTGGAGCTCTACAGTCTTTCTTTAGGTGTCCTCTCTTACCACAGTTCCAACACTCTATCTTTCCTAGTCTGAACTTGGATCTTCCCTTTCTAGAATTGTTCTAGGCCCCTTCCTCTCTCCCTTTGTCTTCCCCTGCTCTCCATAATAAACATATTACCTAATGTATCACCTGTTCTTTTTCTTTGCATTTCCTCGCTAAGAATAACACCTACAACATCATCAACTTTCAAAGTTCCTGAACTAGGGACATAGTAACTTATAACCATGACCAAGATGCTCCAGATTTTTAGCAATGAGAAGAAGCTTAGAAGAGCCCTGACCTCATATTCAAAGTTCAATTTTACAAAACTTATCCATTAGAGGAAATTTCAACTCAAAATGAGCCTCCTAAGGAAAATTAACAAAATAATATTTATTATTTTTGGAGGAAGAAAAGAAAAAACTACTTTTTTGTTCATATTTTTGACATATCTCCCTGTGCTTTTACTCAAATTTTGATCGGGAGAGATCATTGGATGCATAATTAAATTTAGCATCCAACAAGTACCCACTCAACATACTTTTGATGGGCCTTTCTACCCCAAAAAAAAGGAAATATATGAAAAAACGTGATGATGACATCATCATGACATTTTTTCAGGTATTTCTTGTTTTTAGGGTAGCAAGGCCTATCAAAAGTATGTTGAGTGGGTACTCATTGGATGCAGAATTTAATTATGCATCCAACGAGCTCTTCGGATCGAAATTTGAGTAAAAACACACAGAGATATGTCGAAAATACAAACAAAAAAAGTAGTTTTTTTAATGATACTTATACCCAAATTTATATTAAAAGATTGTTTAAGAGGTGCTCCCTTTTTGAATTTTAAAGCATTTTGATTGGATAATACATGATGAAATGGAATTTGTATTGTTTTTGGAAGGCCCATTTTAAATTGAAATTTCCTCTAATGTAACTAATAATCATATTAAATTCATTTAAATGGCCAAGAACATATCCACCTTCTGACATCTTCATATTAAATAAATGATTCATTAAAAATACCTTGTTGGAAGCCAAGGGTTTTTCATAGAGCTTAGCCAATGCGCTCATCACACCCTATTTTGTCTTTTCTTTTGAGATATTGAAATCCATCGACGAAGCCAAGCACATCCATGTTGTTCCCAGTGCCTTTCTATCAAGAACCTCCCATTCTTCATCCTTCACAGTCTCCAATTGTTTTGTTTTTCCTCCCAACGGTAGGTATAGATCATTCTGGTACATATAGTCCTCCATTTTCATATTCTGTAGTTTTTTCCATTAAATTTCTCGACCCTAAAATTTTATTCCTCTGTCATTGCTCCCACTCGAACCAGGAACCCTTTTTTCTGGAAAGTTTACTAGCCAAATAGACCTTTTGGCTCTGATACCAATTGTTAGAAAAACATGATCGCAAAGAAATAACAATAAACAATAAACAAGATGCAAATATTAAAACAAATTACAAGAGAGACACATATATAACGTGGTTCACCCAAGATGAGCTACATCCACACATAAATTTCTAGTCCTTTATTATTATACCATCCAACAAAATGAAGGGATACAACCTGCAGCAACCCCGTTGCACTTCCTCTTCACTCTCTCACAGTCTCTCTCACACAATCGCAGTGATTGTTTTAAAATGTTACAATACAATACACAACTCTATTAGAATGACTTCCTTTTATAAAGGGAATACCATGGAAAAATACCATGGGATGCCCAAAATCATGGGCCTATGAATCACCCATTATTGACCAAGTCATGACTCTAAAATTACAACATTTTACAAGGAATGTTTCCTAAATTTTTCGGTATGGGGAATATTCCCATGAATCCCCACTAGGGGGGCTCTCAAAATATTCATTGCCCCCCCCTAAACCCCCCTGATGACTATACTGGGGGGAAATCCCCCCACAGCCCCCACCCCCCCCTGAACCCCTCGGATGACTCTAGTGGGGGGAAATCCCCCCACACCGCCTCCGTCAAGTGCTAGGATCCAAACACAGTTGAAATAACATCTCGAAATTAGGAAGATCAGGCTCCGCATTAACCAACACCTTTCTCAGCAATATGTCCCATCTATTGATGCCATAATATAGCCTAGTTGACTAGACAAGAATATATCATGTTAAATTCAAGGAAAAATCTATTAGCACATCCATTGGTGTATATTCTTGCTAATATATTGTATATATTTCCATTCCACACTCCCCTCAACAATACCATCTCTAATCATGCCATCTTGCATGTATCTTTCTCAAATATAGGTTGCACACCTGCATTCCCCATATTACTAACAAAAATTGGGTTTCGATCCAAACCTTGCATATGCAACACTCTTGGCAGAGTTCCTATTCTTCCATATTTTTATAGTATCAATTAAACTTTACATTTTCGACTATCACAACCGATGACGCATATCTTAGAATAAAATAACCATCGTTGAACTTCTCATATTCATAAAACCAATTTATTCCTAGTGTTATATGATATGATGAACCAGATTCGATTAACAAGGAGTCATGATCCGACTGAGTAGCAATGCAAGACAAATACACATCACATTTTTCTTCTTGCAAAATATTATTTTTAGTCGAATGACCTTCATCAAACCCTTTTCTTCTCTTGACTTCTCTTGATTTAGAAACTCATGTATAATGCCCGATTTACTGCATTGATAGCATGTCCCCATTGTAACACTAGGAGATTTAGATCTAGTGTTAGATTTACCACTTATCTTTGATCTTGTATTAAAGGTTTTCCTTTTCATCTATCAACCAGTCAACCTCTTACTGGCTAGGGCATTATGCGTCGATCCTTCCATGTTCTTCTACCTCATCTCTTCTAACAGTAGAGATGTGACCACATCATCTATATTCAATGTAGTATCTGTTAAATTTGAGAACCATATATCTACGGGATATGATGAAAGCCTTGTAGAAAACGAATTATGTAGTGGAATAATCAAAGAGAATGTATAGTAAATAGGAAATTCATGCCACAAATTTCAGATAAATCAGACAAGAATTGCTCAAATAATCACAACATTAATCTTCATTCATTAATCAATAATACAATGATTATAAAATAAATAGAATTTGAATGCTAAAGATAGGATTCAAATCTATCAGTTCTAATTTATTGATTAGCTAACTCAATGCAGAAAAATCATAGCTGGAGCTCACTAGTTTAACTCCAGATGTCTAAATCATTCTACAATCAGTTAACTGATGAGGTAGGTGGACAAAAGGCACCACACTCCCTGCATGCATGCAAAACTAGCGCTAGGATAACTGATAGTGATCTAATTGATTGTAACTAGAGGATAACTCAGCATAACTTCTTACCAACCACAACCAACTGAAGGAGGCTGCTCGTCACACTCCAAGTGGGCTCCTATAATGTAGGGATTGGTCCCATAGGTACATAAACTCATGCATTCACATGTAGTAAGTGGAAGATAACCCCTAGGTGTGTCCCCCATACTCTAGTATAGTGATTATAACTTACTAAGTTAGGAAAAATGACCAAATAGACTATATTGGACAAAGGAGGATTAATTAATCCTAACACCCCCCCCCCCCCATTAATCCTAACTTTGGAAAACTTTGGCCCTGGAAACTAGGACAAAAGTTACCCATACAATCTAAATAAATTAAAATACTACTTAATAAACAAAGAAAAATGGGGAAAACCTCGTGGGAACTCCCCCCCTCAAAATAAGCAGGAATCAGGAAATTTTGGTGCAATCTGCAACTCTATGGAGCAGTGATGTAGAATCTTGGTTCTTTTGTGCATCAACATCCTGCAGCTATGCATGTGAACCTCTCCAAACTAAATAATTATGTCTGGAGGAATTTTCCTCTTTGGAAGAAGAGGAATGCGTTCAACTGAATCAGGAACATAGACAACTGCAAGATGAAAATTGGACCCATGTAGAGCAACTGAGATCAACTGATGAGAGATAAAAAATTCTTGAGAATTCAAACCATGTGATGTAAGCCCAAGAAAATTATATGTTGCAGACTTGAACATCGAACCATTTGAGGTAAAATCAACTCCAAGTGTTAGGAGCAAGTGTCCGAGCGAATGCAAAATGTCTCCATATTTACTAGTATTGTGAGGAGACATAAGCATCTGATCAAGTAGAAAGGTAGATAAGTTTTGAGACCATAGAGAGTGAATGCTTGAGCTCCATAATCTGATATAGCTTCTAAAATATCAAATGATTCACAAAATTTAATATCAGCAACCTTATGAGAGAAAACTAACATCGAATCCCTAACAACAAATTTGAAAGAGACTTGAGGTGCTTTATTTTTCACACCAAAATCGATGAGAACAACTACAAGCATGACTAGAGGCTCTTGAAACTTAAAATTCGAACCAATAAGGTCATTTTAGATCCAAGAGTTTGGAACAAAGGTTCCAAGTGCTCCGCTGAGATGGTAGATGCACAATTTCCACCTTCTTCAACAAAGCTCTGAGTATCGGTGCAAGCAATCATGTAGGACTTTGTTGGAAGCTCTAGATCAATGAGTGTGAATGGATCACTCCTGAAATCTGATATTTATTCCAAAACATCCAAAGCATCACTTTTCTGCACACCAGTAGCATGATTGTAGAGAGAGGAATCAAACCTCTCTTTAGCTCCTTGAGCTTTCACCTGAAAACTTTGCACATAATTTAGAATAGAAGAATCACTAAAGAATGATTGAGTAGAATGGAAGGGGAGTTTTTATTCAAAAATGGAGATTCAAATTTCTTCTTTTGTATCATCTATATGCGAAGATGATATATAAGATATCTCATAAAACTCTGGAGCAACTGAAGAAGGAGTCACTGCAAGGAGACTTTCAACCATTCGAATTTATTGAGTTGAAGATCCTACTTCTTCTTGATCTTGGACAACTTCATCTAAGAGAATAGGGGTCGATATTTTGAAGGAAGAATACATGAGGAGGTATTGTATTCGCACAATCTATCATCTACTTCTTTCTGAACACCAAAGGATATATCTAGATTTATCTAGAGCTCAAATGGATACTCAATAGATTCTGTGATATAACGCATATCATGAGACATTACCATACCCATACTTTCATATGCTCTATCACAATCGTTTAGCCAATATTCTTCCTCTTCATAAGATTCTTTACTAGCTCCAAAATACACATCAAGGAGATCATGGATCTCAATATATGCAACCATATTCAATTTCCACTCAGCATAATTGAATGGTGATAGAGGATGAACTGATCTTAAATCCATTTTGAAGTTGTACCTACAAAAAAGATGCAAAAAAAAACCAATTCACAATCATATTTCAGTTCAAACCCTTCCACCTCAACATCTACACTTTTTCAGAGTCTATCACACCTGGATAGACTTCTCTATACATAATCGAGAGGGAGAAATGCTATGATTCTAGGAATTATGTGGAAACTTAGCTGCTTCTGGTGCACAATGGAGGTTTCTGAGGTTTGTTTCTAGCCTAAACAAGGCTTTGATATCATGTTAAATTTGAGAACCATAAATCTACAGGCTACGATGAAAGTTGTATAAAAGGAATTATGCAATGGAATAATCAAAGAGAATGTACACTGAATAAGAAATTCATGCCACAAATTTTAGATAAATCGGACAAGAATTGCTAAGATAATCACAACAATTATCTTCATCCATTAATCAATAATACAGTGATTATACAATAATAGAATTTGAATGCTAAATATAGGATTCGAATCTATCATTTCTAACTGACTGATTAGCTAACACGGTGTGGTAAAATCACAACTGGAGCTCACTAGTTTAATTCCATATTTCTAAATCAGTCTACAATCAGTTAACTGATGAGGTAGAAGGAAAAAAAGGTGCCACACTCCCTGCATGCATGAAAAACTGGTTCTAGGATAATTGATAGTGATCTAACTGATTGTAACTAGAGGATAACTCAACATAACTGCTTACCTACCACAACCAACTAAAGGAGGTTGTTGGGGGTACTCATAGTGGGCTCCTATAGTGTAGGGAATGGTCCCAGAGGCACATAAACTCATGCATGCACATGAAGTAAGTGGAAGATAACATCTACGTGTGTCCCCCATACTCTAGTACAGTGATAATAACTTACTAAGTTAGGAAAAATGATCAAATAGACTATATTGGACAAAGGAGGATTAATTAATCCTAGCAATATTATAATTATTTCCAATATCCATGACGAGGCTATCTTATGAGTCTAGAAAATAACACAATATATTGATACATTTCTCTTCCTTAGTGATTTTAATATCCACAAACAACAACTAACTAGTCATGGTGTTGAACACATTCTGGTTCTCTGCAACCGAGTCTCCTTCACTCATTCTTAGAATATATAACTTGTTTCGAGGAAACAATTGGTTAACCAGATATTTCAACTATTACAAGTTCCCTGACTTTTCCCATAACTTGTTTGTAGTGTCTTCTCCTAACACATTCAACAATACAAAATCTGCTATAGAAAGTCATATTGTACTCCTTTCTTTTTTGTCAATGTTATGTCAATATTCCAATGACATACTTTTCAGAGTTGTATTAGAGATAATAGCATCCCATTACTCTCAATATACAAATAGATCCTCCATTTTAAGCTACCAAATCTCAAAATTTTCCCATTATTTTTTTTAAATTTCTATCCTCAAACAGTTGGCCATTCTTAACTATGAATCAACGTTTTGGAACTCCCACTAAAAAATAGGTATTCACCAAATCCAAGACAAAGCCAAACCATCGGCAACAAAGGCGCCCCCTTGAGGCCAAACCTATCTCTAATACGAATTGTTGAGTTCTAATCCCTATTATAGTGGTTATATGTGTATGATTATATAGTTAAACACACCTATACATAAGGAAATGGCACACAACATCACATAGTACACATAAATAACCGTAGAACCCCCTCTACTAGGGAAAACCAGTAAACCAATGATATTTATGACTCATCTATTAGAGACACTCTCTTAACAATGTTTACAATATTGATAAACTTGATACCAATTTCACACTTCACTTCTTATCTTGCTCATTATTATATAGCCATTACATCTTATATATAAATGCAACACATACACTAGTTCATGGTACCCGAGTTAGTTACAACCAATTGCTCATTAATGGTGATCCATAAATTCCCAACCACTTTTAGTTTGTATGTTACAATCAACCTGACTAGGTCAACCTCTGTCACTCACACATTGAGCTTCCAGTTCTTCTAATGTTTGTCAACTTCTTTTTGACCAATCATGGTCATTGACCAATCAACTATTCCAGTCATCATGTCGACTAGACTCCCACTGCTTATCGACCTAAAATCCCAATTGACCTATTAACCAATTGATTATCAACCTCGAGCATTTATTTACATGCAAAAAATATAACACGTCCAACATTATCCACCACCACTATAAAGGGGTAAAGACAATTTTTATGTTGGAGGTTCCGCGAAAACCTCCACTATAAGGTATTTTCCTTGTAGTGTTGGATCCAAGTCCGAATTTGATACATTGTAAGAAACATTTACATAAATATACATGAAATTTCAATTTCAAATTCCATTGTTAGATATGTTTTGTATCTATTGATAGAGGCACCTTAGATATTAATATATTTTTTTCATAAATAGTTGCAAGATAACTAAATATTTGCATAGCAGTTAGTCTCGCCTTATTAGATCTACAAGAGAGACATATATCCAAGAAAAGGCTCCATAGCAATTCACAACTATTATATTTATGGAAAATATATTGGATTATGTATTATTAAATTAATAATAGAGCAATCACTTAGATATTAGTTGCTTAATAATTGCAAATTAATCAATAATTGAGTAACTTTGCAACTATTTTACTAAGTAATTAATTAATGAATGCACAACTTTTTCCTATTTGTAGGACTTAGGTGTGATCATTTAGAATGGAAGGATCATTATAATGGGAATATTTTGGATTATGTATTGTTAAATTAAACTAATAAAACAACTATTTACATATTAGTTTTGTAATAATTACATATTAAACAATATTTGAGTAAATTGCTAGGTACAATAATGTAAAGGAATTGTATATGACACTCAAGGGCATATATGATCTATCAATCTATGGCTTTAGATGAGAATTTGATTTATGATTTAATATTCGAATAATTTAAAATCTATGCATAAAGAAATACATTATGGTGCAATAGTATTGTTAAGCTACACTCCTTTAAGTGATATTATATTTTGTATCATATCATTCTTTTATTACTTGATTTCAAAAACATTTTTTTTAAATATTGTTAAATATGTAATTAGCTAAGTGATAACATCACCACATTCAAATGATAAAAACCTTAATCTAATTCAATTATTAAATAGAATTACCACACTTAAACAACAAATGTAGAAACTATAATCGAATTCAATCACATAAAATCTATATAAAAACCATAATCTAATTCAATCACATAAAATCTATAGAAAAACCATAATCTAATTCAATCACATAAAATCTAATTAGTGGAAACCATAATATAATTCATTTACTATTTTGACTATATGTGATAATTCAATAGTCAAAATTTGCATTTCTAAGTTTTTATTGTGGCTATATCTTCTTCCTATACAAATTAGAAATAATTTTAAAAACTAACCATTTGTTATGGTCAAAGATTTCTATCCATATGTTTTGGCCAAAGTTTATCACATCCACCTAACGTCCAAGATAGGCATATATATCTTAGAAATTTGGGGTGGACTATTATTTATGTAGTTTTCATCTATGGACTATTATTTATGTAGTGTAATGTCCAGATTAATTCTATGGGCTTCCTCTAAAATTCATAATTTAATAATTTCAAAAAAATAAAAAAATAACTTAGATAATGTCTTATTAGATACAACTATGAGCTTAATTACATTGAAGTTACAAATATTAGCTTAACTTCAACTCTAATAATGACACTTACTTAACAGTACTTCCTAATATATTACTTTTTAAATTAAGTATTAGATACAACTATTAACTTAAGTCTAATTATTATATAACCTTTAGCTTAACTTCAACTCTAATCACGATTATATTGGATAACTATATTAAAACTTGGTAATAAAAAACTATTAGATGGGTGTGTAGTTGTACTCTTGACTCCCTCTCTTAGTATGAAAAGTCAAACTTCATTGGAGTGAAACCATGGAGGGTCTAATAAACTTTGCATTTAGAACTGAAGTATCATAAAAACAATAAGTTAGATAATGTACTCCCATACTAATAAAATCAATGTAACCTAAAACTATGTATTAATAATTTATTATAAATATCAATGTGTCACATATATACCTTTCCATAATAAATGAATGAAAATGAGATTCAATATCTCTACACGGATTTCTAGCTTTCATGCAGTCTATCCTTTTCTATGTATTGACAAATAGCAGACTCAGACATTTACTCACGGCTTTCAGCCTCCTCCACCTCCCTTCTTTGCTAGCAGTTGAGCCTGAATAAAAATAACGTATTGTCGTTTTCCTGTTCATGTGATCTTTCAGCTAACTGCTAGATTTATAGTTGGCGTGCGTACATCATGCACTTAGCGTTGGAATTATTTTCTTCTTCCAGTTGCCTCTCAGCCAATCGGGTCGCTATCCATTATTTAAGATTCCAGGTTCGAGCATCTTTTACACCCATCGCTATGCTCAGTTATGTGACATGAACGAAAGGCGCCGACAATATTGAAATAGGACGAAAAGATTAACATCGATGGTCAAATCCACAGTTCACTCTCATCCCTTGTGGACATTGTTGCATAACACGTAAATAAAAAAGGAATGGAGTGTATATATATATATATATATATATCTCGGATTTCTGTTCAATTTTTACGATAGAATCAGTGTAACAATTCATAATAATAAAATAATAAATATAAATAATTATGAAGATGTAAATAATTATGAAGATAACATGGTTACAATTTTTTATATTGGTAAGAGTTTCACATTTTCAATATTACAATTTCTAATATAAGTAATTGTTTCAAAAAATTTCAATATTACAATTTCCAATATAAGTAGGAGTATCAAATTTTCAATATTCCTAGAATGTAGTATAATTTCTAATATCTATAATATCTTTTACAATGCACAGGAAACCATCCCCACGAGATGAAATGTCATTAGTACCACATATAACATCGCAAGTATTGATAAGTGAGTTGCCGACTTTGTGGGTACCATTAATCCACCAGGAAGAAGGATAGGTGTGCGATACATAATTACGGTGGCAAATTATTTAACCAGATGGGATGAAGCAGCACCAGTCTAAGATTCTACTACATCGACTACTGGTAGGTTTTTGTTCGATCAGGTGGTAACTAGGTTTGGTTGTCTAAAGATCCTAGTGAGTGACCAGGGTATGCACTTTGTTAATAAAATGATCAAAGAAATGATTGAAGAATTTTAGATCCAACACAGAAAGACAACACCATATCATTCACAAGTGAATGGCATTGTTGAAGCCTTTAACAAAATTTTGGAGCATGCACTCACCAAGATCTGTAATGTGAGTCGTGATGACTGGGATCACAAGTTACCTATGATATTATGGGCTAATCACATGACATGTAAGAAAATTACCGGACATACTTCATTCAATTAGTTTATGGGAAGGAGGTTGTCATACCATTGGAAAATGTTATACCCAACTTAAGAATAGTTGTAATTACTGACATGACAGAGGTTGGTGCCATTGAGGAAAGATTGTCTCCATTGCTACAATTGGAAGAAGATCGGTTTATTGCAGGATATCACCAATGTGTCGAGAAAGATCGTCAGAAGGCTTGGCATGATCGACACATTAAGTTCAAGCAATTCCAGCATGATGACTTTGTTCTTCTTTATGACAGTAGATTTTTAAAATATCCTGGTAAGCTCCATACACAATGGTTAGAACCATATGTTGTCCATTATGTTACAGATGGGGGCACAATTAAGTTGCAGAGGTTAGATGGTACACCCCTCAACTGGTTGGTAAATGAAAGTTGGATAAAACCTTATCACAATAGTCCTACTTCGCTCGACAGAAGTTGTAAAAAAAAATCTTCTTTGTTGAGCTCTTGTATATAAGCTTTGAAGTTGGCTATTAAAGTCCTGTATATGGTGTGTCGCAAGTCCAAGTAAAATTCGCGTCACAAATCCAAGTTAAATTTGTGTCGTAGCTAGTTTTGTGTTGTAGTGGAATTTAGCGGTGTGATTTTCTGTCGAATCCACATTGAATGCATTGCGATAACTTCTTTTATTGCAAGTGGAGTAGTGGATTTAATGGATCTTTGTCATAAATGGAAAAAAATATTTCAACGTGTGAAGAGATTAGCCACCACCTTTTCCAATTTATTGAAGATCGGGTCCGAATAACTAGCCACGTGACCGGACCAAGTGTCGCATGTGTAGACTTATTTCACCTCCAAATGAGAGTCAGTTGCTTCATTGTGCCAAAGTGAAGTGTATTGAGTAATATAGTTGTCTACAACATGTCCGTGTCTGAATATTTCTACCATGGAAATTCCTGTGTCAAGTTCCAGCACTGTTAGATGTTCAGTTGTGGAGGTATCTCTTGCAATACCCATTATCGAGGAGGCACCGAAGGTTGTCTCGCGACCATCCCCTGTGAATCCACCAATAAAGAAACGAATGGTTGGTCGGGTAGTTCCAGCTGAGAAGAGATTCAAAGCTACGCGTGACACTGAAGATTCTGGGTCTAGTTCAACAACTATACTGTCAGGTTATATTCCGTCATGGAAGGATGATGCTCCCCATGTGGGAATTTGCAAGAATGCCAAATATCCACTAGTAAAGCTAGTCTTCCCGTGAGGCATTCATGTGACAATGAATATCATGGCTAATTTGAAGAAGCTGATGTTTTCTGACCATGATTTTAGGAAGTTCTGAAAACTACATATGTCAAAGTGTATGACATCGGTGCAACTGATGGAAGGAGGGTTGATTCAGTTGGTTCCCATGGACTATGATTTGTGTTAGACCTAGGGACAGTAAGGTATAATTCATGCAGAATTCTACCTAAGTATGGAGAAGAGATAAAGGAGAAGAGGAAGGAGCTACGACTGAGGAAGAAACATAAAAAAGAAGGGGAAGGATGTTGCGATAGAGGAAGTAAAAGAGAAGAAGAAAAAGAGGAGGAGGCATCATAAGGAGAATCTACGCCAGATAAGTAATCCATGACAGAAGGATGGAGTGCGACCCGAGATGGTATGATAGAATATCAGGAGAAGAAGGCGTGCAAATAACATAACGGCTGGAAAGTGACAGTAAGGCATAATGATAAGAACGTGACAGACCTTAACGATCGTGGGTACGAGCTCGGCTAGAGCCGATGAAAAACACATGCATGAAGGCATATTTGTAAGTCAAGCTGATAGTTCCTTCCGTTATGTGTTGCTAGAATAGGAAAGACAACCTGTTGGCTAGATATAGCAATTCGGATGAGGTAGCGACATCAAATGAGACTATAACGAGTCTATATAGAGTTTGTATCAAGTCTATATTGAGTCTGTATCAAGTATGTATGGGATCTGTATAGAGTCTGTAATAGGGATATAAAAGAAGGAACCCAAGCTGTACGTGGGTTAGACATTGATGGATTAGGATCTCGAGCTAGACTTAGTATACATTATCCTGACATTTTCTTTTGGTAGACTCTCGTTGGTTGAAAGCGTGAGTTCTTGGTTAATGGCTCTGTATCGCTGCATGCATCAGAGTAAATGATCTACAACTAAGTGCACAAACGAGTAGGAAAGGTTGAGTCGATCCAGGTTGTGTGCGGATCACTAGTAGAAGTAGAGTAGAAAGAGAAAAGAGAGAAGATCAGAGAGAATGAGAGGCGGGAAGAGTCTGTAAAGTTAGAGAAGAATATCTTGAGTAGAGTCTCCAGCTTAGTGCACAGATGAAAGGTGCATCTATTTCTTCATGCTAGATGAAGAGCACTCTGTGGTTTTCTCCTGGATGGGTTTCCACATTATATTTTGTGTATATGTGTGAATGCTGAAAGTAGCTTAGATATATGTGTGATTATTTTAGTGAATGAATGATTGTAGGTTTGTTTACAAATGAATAGATGTATGATGGTCACATTGTATTATTGGATATGATTATGCTGCATGTATGTTGTTTATTTACTAAAGTTTCATAAAGAGAGGTTGGGTCGTAACTTAGTTGTTGAAGCACATTAAACACAAGTAATCCACCCCAAACTTGGCGCAGAGCCAAGGTACTAAAACACCCTCCCACCCAACTACGGAAACGTGGTTCTGGTAGTTACCCATAAAGTGAGATATCTCGGGTGAGATGGCATGTGCGTCGCAGATGCTGCCGATTGAGCTATGCTATGTCGAGTCGATATCTCGGGCTTTGTTGTGTTGAGCGGAAGGGACTGAACCTAGGTCGGGATCCTTAGGAAAAGGGACAGAGAGATACAATAAAATCCAACAAATGGTTCTGTTGTCGGGACCCTAAATCGTTGTGGAAAATTACGAAACTAGAGATCCAAGATGGGGTAAAATCCAAAGAGTTAGAGTTTGCACGAAAGGAAAGTGAAGGATTTCGATGGAACCCAACAGATTGGTTGGGATGGTACATTTATTCATATATTCACGAGATTTTATTTTCCA
This sequence comes from Pseudotsuga menziesii, assembly GCA_001517045.1. Taxonomy (NCBI): domain Eukaryota; kingdom Viridiplantae; phylum Streptophyta; class Pinopsida; order Pinales; family Pinaceae; genus Pseudotsuga; species Pseudotsuga menziesii. The sequence goes on along the minus strand of LPNX010653463.1, from coordinate 214,341 downwards.
AGTTTCCCATTGTGTTACATGAATGATTATCTAAGTTATCAACCCAACAAACAAATTTCCAAGACGGAGAACCGAGAGAGTGGAATCCTCATTTGATTGAGCGACTGAAAAGAGTATAAAACCATGTGTCGAGGGTCATGGATTTCTAGGTAGATAGTATCTTAGAGGGATACATCATTGATTTTGTTCAGTGATAGAGAGGCAGAGATAAAAAAAAAATTGAAGTCCCACACAGTAAATACCTGTGAACTCTAAAGACGTGGATAAAAATGCTTGTATGTGAAAAAGGCATTCTGCGAATGTAACAATACTATATAGAAATAGAGTGGCTATGTCTCAGCAGAACCCTAAAGTGAGATGTTCCCAAGATATAGTGGAACTGAATTAGAGTCGATATTTTTAAGAAGCGAAAGAAGATTTAGGTTCGACAAGCGAAGAAAAACTCTGTCAAGAAGAGGGAGTTGCAGCACAGATCGAGAAGAAGAAGGCTACGAGCTTGCGTCATACTTGGACGAAGGGTCTTGTGAAAAAGAAGAGGAATATCAACCGATATCTGAAGGATACAAAGACTCAGAAGATTTGACTGAACCTCCAGAACGTGAACGTCATTAGAACTTGCCTACAACACTACATACTTCGCTAGAGGTAAGATCGAGAGACCTATCTCCAAGTAATTTTTTAAATACGAGTAATACTAATGTTGTAAATAGCGGACAAGGAAGTCCGACTAGCTAAAATTTTGTTTCGACTACACCAGCAACAAATACAATGGCTGGAGCTGACATTAAGTTACCAAAATTCAATGGAGATGGGTTGGAAGACCCAGAACAACATTCGTTCCTTTGTAAAGTTGTTTGGACTGTGCGACAGATCTAGGATGAGAATATAAAGAAAGCACAGATGATCATGACTCTGCGAGGTCTTGTGCTTGACTAATATATGAAATTTTTCATAGTACCAGTAGGAGTTGTCCCGAAAACACTCAACGAGATTCGAGTGGGTTTGATAGATGAATTTAGAAAGAAAAAGTATGAATCACAGTGCATCACTGAAACCAAATATATTAAGTAGTTACCAACAGAATCTATTTGGGACTTTGACCAAATATTTAAGACATTAATGGCCAAAGTGATTTTCTAAATGTCGGATGTGCAACACAAGGAATGGTTTATTTCCACCTTGTTAACACATACATGAACCCCTTTGATGCAACCGAATATTATGTCCCAGATAGAGGCTCTGGAAATAACAATGAAATTAGAAGCCTCATCGGTTTGAGATACTGGCTTGGGAATGATGCAAATTCAGTCGGAGCTGGCCAATATTATGGTGCAACTCTAGGACATTAAAAGAGGAAAGGAATTTCAAGAAGAAATATGGTGTACACGATGCAGAACACATGGACACCATAAAGACAATTGCCCAACGTTCATGAACTATGTCGTAGAAGGTGCGTTGAACTCGTTAAACACCCAACGAATTCCTTGGTGTAGAATATGCCAGACCAGGGGCCACAAGTACGAAGATTGTATGTACTTACAGAAGATTGTAACCACACCAGCCAGTCTGTATTAAAATTTTTGTAGATCATTGGGTCATGATGAAAAAGACTGCAGATCATTTCAGCTACTGTAAGAAAAGACGATTGATACCTACTTAATGAAAAATGATGAGAAGATGCAAGTTGAACAAGTGCAACCTCTGTATCATCTTGCACAATATCGACAACCAAAATACCCTCAACCAGAATACCAGCAAAATCAGTATCCTCAACAACAAAAATACCCTCTGCAAAGCGGGGGTTGGAAAATTTAGAAGTCGAGGACAACAACAAGGAGGAGGATTTGGTTAAGGAAGAGGCCAAGTCATATGCTATAATTTTGGGCATCCATGACATTTTCCTGATATTTTCAAATTCTTATGAAAAATTGTACATATTGTAAAGAATTTGATAACACTGTCGAATAGTGTCCACGACTCATTGTGAAATGGAAGGCTAGAACTATCGTAAATTCCAACCTGGTGCAGAATTAGAATCTAAATCCCAATCGGAATAGTTAGATGATTTCTACCAAACCAAGAGAACATCACATTATTGTAGTTATAAGAGGTTGTGACAGGAGAATACCAAAATACAGAGCAAGGACAACCACAGGTGAGACCCACGGCACAAAAGAAAGCTCCGCTAGATGTCCAACATGAGAAAGCAGTCTTCTTGGAGGTGAGACCAGAATTTGTTAATGCTAATCAACCGTCGACATCTTGACAAGTCAAGACCATGCCAGAACGATTTGAATAGCTAATCAGGAAGTTGTCAATGAAAAAGGTTAGTAATTTTAAATAAATTTTCAAAACTTTTATAGCACTAACCAATGATAAAGATGTTGTCGCAAAATTGAAAACGTTAATAGAAGAAACCCCAGATGACCTGTGGCCTGAAAAAAGAGTTACTCATATCGGGAAAAAACTAAAGATAGGTCAAGAACTGTGAATGAATGCACAGATATGATATTAGGATATGGATTATATCATATTAGATGTGGGCTCGGATGTCAACATATTGACAAGACAAACATCGGAGAGCATGAATAATTCATGACTGGACTGGTCTCCTATTTAGATAAGGCTTGCGAACTAGTCTAAGGATTACGAACATATACCGATTTGATGTTATTGACATTGTCGATGACACAAATCCATATCCTGCACTGCTAGGAATTTATTGGGAAATAAACAACCAAACCATTATAAACTTCAAGAAAATAATCTTATCATTTGAATATTCTGAAATAAGATTGGTTGCGCCAATTGATCTGTCAAAAGGACAGAGATATGTTGATCCTGTGCATATTGAAAGGAAAGACAATTATCTATATCAATTGTATAATAGCATGTCTTCAAAAGAAGATTATATAAATCCAACAACTGATGGAAAACTGAGTTGGCGAAGTGTAAGTTCATGCACTTTCGACTCAGGCGACATCCTGAAATTTGGCAGAGTAGGCTACATGAAGTCTCCATGCGAAGATGTGCAAGAATCACAAGATTTTTCTGAAGGGTAGGAGTTGAACCAAGCGCACTTCCTACATATGAAGGATTACCTAACCTTGCATCTTTTCTGGTAGAATTTGAAGAAAAATTACAGAAACACAACGATTGTTCGTTATGGACTATGTGTTGAAAGGTGTGCACGCTAGATGGTGGGGTGCACACAAACAATCTATCTCCAAATGGCCACAGTGTAGAAGATTAATGGATATCAGATTTGGGGAAGAGATCAGTTTCCCTAATCAGAAATATACAGGATTGAGAGATCCTGGGGATCATATTGAGCACTGTCATAGGAACTATAAAGAATATCCGCGACAAGAATGGGTTCATCGATTCATTCACACTTTGGAAATGGTACCAAGAAGTTGGTACACATTAGTAGAGCTACAATTAGGAACTATTGAATTGGAAATCTTAGCTGTAAGCTTCACCTAGACATTTGAGTTTGCAAGTGAACAACTGACAATCGATGTTGCATTACAAATAATAAAGGAAAATATCTTTCAAGAAATATCGGTTGCAGACACGAATTTCCATCAATGCAACATGACAGTACAAAACTAGATGGAGTGTTATAATCTTATAGGAGATCCGGATGATGATGACCCACTTGAGATAAATATACCTGAGTCAGAAGGTATACGTATAGTGGGAGGAGTTGCTATCTCCACTGACAAATTTTTAAAACCACGCAAGATTAAGAAAGTAAATATTGGATCGGTTGAAAACCCAAAATTTGCTAATGTTGGACATTACTGGGATGAGGAGACTATGGGAAAGATCATTGACTTACTACATGAATTTCAGGATATATTCTCTACAAAGTTTTCTCAAATGAAAGGCATAGTTGGGACCTTGGCGAAATGAAATCACCCTTGAGGCTCGATGCAAAACCAGTCAAACAACGACCATAGAGATTAATCCCGTGTTACAAAGAGAAAGTTAAATCTGAACTTGATCGAATGCTAGATGCAGGTGTAATAGAACCAGTTGAAGAATTCGAATGGATCAGCCTGATTGTAGTACAAGACAAGAAAACTTCAGGGGAAGTGAGAATTTGTGTTGATCTCAGGGAATTAAATGATGTTTGTTTACTTGATCCATTTCCGACTCCATTCACAGATGAAGTATTGGAGAATGTTGGAGGACAAGAAATGTATTCATTTACTGATGGATTCTTGGGCTACCATCAGATACACATTGCAAAAGAGGATCGATACAAGACTACCTTTGCGATGGAGTGGGGATGCTACTAATACACGGTAATTCCCTTTGGACTCAAGAATGCGCCTGCAATCTTTTTCAGAATTGTAGTTGCTGCATTTAAATATTTTATACACAAATTTATTGAAGTCTACTTTGACGACTAGACAGTATTTGGTATTATAAAAGATCACATAAAAAGTCTTTGAATGATGCTGGAATGATGTCACCAGTACCAAATTGCCCTAAATTTGAGGAAGTGTATTTTTTGTGCGCCTTTTGGGGCTCTGTTAGGCCATTGTCCTGTCATGATGGAATTTTTGTTGATCCAACTAAAATAGCCATCATCCTTGACTTACCACCACCTAGCATAGTTAAATAGTTAAGAGAAACACTAGGACATATGGGATACTACATCAATTTTATCAAAGGATATGCACAAGTGACTGCCCTGATGGAGAGATTGTTGAATAAAGACACTAAATTTTAGTGGAAATATGAATGTCAAGAGAGTCTGGATAAGATGAGAAGCAAGATGGCTACTACACCCATACTTGTATTTCCAGACTAGAAAAAAAGAATTTTATGTTCATGTCAAAACCCCAAATTTTCACAAAAATTTAAAATTTTGAGATAACATAAAATGCCAAATCTGTGGTTTACTAACAGCTAAAGGTTAGTAGAAAAAGAAACAGTTAAATGATTAGTATTACATAATCTCAAATTACGTTAACTAAACAGTTTCCTTTTTGTAACATGAATAAGGTTTACTTGCGTATTGTTTTATTTCAGTTTACTGATGAGTCTTCTTTATGACAAGTAGATGGAATCTAACTTTGAATCCTGGGATTACTTAGCATTTATGCTAATGCAGAAAGACTACTGGTTATTGCAGGTTTATAGGTATGATCGTACAAGCAGACATTTTTAAAATCATAGAGTATCATGAAGTGTTTCTATTTGCAACTAATATTCTTAGTAAAGTAAGCTGATAAATTCCAAGCAACTTCAATGAGGTAAAGTAGTTTGTTTTCTCCAGTTATTCCTGTAAGCAAAGTTCTCATAAAAGAGTTCTTTTTTTTTATCACATTTAGCGACAGTAAAAGTTACTTACAGTGGACTCTAGACTTGTAATCTTTGTTGCATAGTAACATCTACTTTGGTATACATATATTGCAATGTTATACTTATTGTATGAATCAATTGCTCATTAACAGGTTATTAACTTCCTCATTAAGGTCGTACTGTATGTACTATTGTATCATATACATTATCATACTATTTATTTGTGTATCAAGCTGATCGATATCTACATTTTGTAGGGAAACTTACAACCTGCAAAACTTCCTAATATTATAAATTTTATTAGTGTAAAAACAACTGCGTCTTTTCACATGAAACACTGTTTGCCTTTACTTCTTAAATCCACACCAATCCATGTGGTTCTACTGCTTATGGACTCGAGTAGGATTATTCCATTGCAATTCTTATTACTTCTATAATGCTTTTCCTGTATTATGTTACTGTCTATAACAGTTTTTAAGATAGAGATTTCTATAATGATCAACATTTATCCTATGCTAAGTTCAAGTTATCTTGTGTAAACACAATACTATCTTACCCATCATGGTAAAAATTACTAGCAATTGACTAGTTGAGAAGCAACTAGTGTCTATGCAGGTCTAAACCAAATTGAACTATGTAAAAGAATTCAATATATATATTATTTTACTATACTAGTCAACTCTATAGTTTATTACCATTCGAGTTCGTTGGTTTTAAGGGTTATAAACATGCATAAATTATTATGTTTATAAACATACAAGTCTATAGTTAGTCGAAGGTTCTAAGCAAGTCTAAAACAAAGTTGAACTTGTAAAGAATTCATGATTCTACTCTTTACTATGCTATCCAACTTTATAATTATCACCACTTGAGTTGTTGGTTAAAAAGGATTATAAAACGTGCATACTTATCATTGATACAAGCTTACTATAGTCTAAAAGATTTTATACATGATTGTTTTCGAGTTAAACCAATTTGATTATGTGATTACACCTTCACTAGGTCAACGTTAACATAATGTGGTTTATCCAACGCCGAAACAACATTAACGACATTATGATATACATGTCTTATGATAACGTTGGGATACATACATACATACATACATACATACATACATACATACATACATACATATATATATATATATATAAGCATATATCATAGTCATGTATCGTTTGTTAATAAATCATTGTATAAATAATTGGAAATTATTGGAATGCAGGTGACTATAGAGCTCGACCCATGCATGTTTTGATTTTTCTTGTGGCACATGGTCACTTCCTATCCAAGTATTGGTCGTATAAATCATTGTAACCCTAACCCTTTTCCATTCTTCCTCTGCAGTTCACGCTGGCCCTTGAGGCTTCTATGCATGGTTCTCATGGAGGCCATAAGTTATCCTCTATTCTAGCTTGCCCCGAGTCTTGGATTAATGTTGCTTTAGCCTCCAGTATTCGGTCTTGTTGCCATTTCTTTGTCACTGTGGGTTTTCACTCTATAAGTGTTTGTTGAGTTTTGAAGCACTTGGCTTGATGTCTGTTCAAAGATCCCTCTTGTCTTTCCCGTGGCCTTTCACTGCGTGATAAGTTGAGCTTTACTGGCTGTTGGGTTGTGCTTTTCCATCGTTGAAGGGTTTTGGAGGTTCATAAGAGCAGTTTGAAATTAGTGACAGTCTCTCCGTTAGTCTGCTCAACATTCTTATTTAAGGTAATTGTTTCATATTATTTCCCATATAGAAATTATTCTGTATAGTAGTTGTTATAGCAGGGTTTGCAACATTTTAAGGAATTCGTAAATTAACACTCTACATTGTAAATACTTTGCAGGAACTTGAGACAGTGTTTGCATTCCGGGATAAAGCAATTGTTGGCTGGTCTTCGAAGGCCGTCTCCAAAATGGTAAGCCCTGCGTTCATCATTTTGTTTCTTGCCCTGCTTGTAACAGGGTTGTTAATGGAAACCTTGAGCTTGGAAGCTTGTCCAACTTCATCTTTAGCTATGTAGTTTCTTTTTAATGTTAATGTATTCTAAACTGTTTACGAACCCTCGCCTCGTCGATGGGTAGTTCCGGCTGTGAGCTGGGTATTGTATTTGGTTTAAACTTTCATCCTTGTGGCTTGTTATGTAAAACAATAGTCTGTTTTAAAGACTTCTTTCGAGCTCGGACTCGATTACAGTATTACTATTTGATATTCGGTGTAATTAAGGGTTTTTACCCTATTCGACTATGAATGAATATTATTACTGTTTTAATATATTTCGTAATAGATTATTGTTAATGTTTAAGACTATCATTCAGTCATGATATAATTTATAAATTTTATTGTTTGCTCAGGAATATGAGCTAGGGTTTTCTCGAATGAAACCCTTGTTAAAGAATTCTTTTAATTTATTTAAGTGAGTTCTGTTACTTGTAAAACAAATATTATTTTAAGTTAATATTATCATTAGTGTATTGAGATTTCTTAAATTTGTATTTATTCATATATTTGTTATAAGGACTGTGACTAGTCAGTAACAATTTAATTGTTTATGGTTATATATAAAGATCTAAACCAATGGATTATAGCTTGGTTGCTTTTATTAGAAACAAAATATTTTAAAACTAGGGTTTCGACCCTGTAGTTTTCTTTTGCAGGTATAAACCTGTCGATAATTTCAGAACAGTTTTTACATAGATATGTATTTTATTTATTAGTTATTATCATATTATTTTTTGTTTAATTTACTTAAGCTAACAGGTTGAAATACTCCGAATTCAGCTTCTGCAACTTAGTTTAGTTTGCTCTTTATATTTTCGATACTTTAGTACACTACTTTGCTTCATAGTATTTGTTAGACTTGGTTTAGTTTATATTATTAGTAAATAGACTATATGAATAGTAGTTATATATTCAATGAACTGAATGTAAACAAAGTAGTTTTAACTGTGTTTCCATTACTGTATAAGCAACTGGTTATTAAATAATCATAAAGAAATATATATACAACCTAACACAGTCTACCCTCCTGCATATTTTAATTTGAATAGAAATAATACTGTACTGTGTAGCACATAACATCTTATCTATTTGGGTATTTTCTTAACATAATAATCCTTTCTATCTATATTGGAATACTGCTATTTCATTATCAGTATATCTTCATAAACAAGAACATAAATAACCAGGTTATTGGACTTTTTGATAATAACCTTCAATCTGAAATAAATTACTCTGATATTATGAAATGCATAATACATCTATTCATTTCAGTCTCTTATCATATCCTTCATCTATTTTAAGTACTCTGTCTGTGCTGGAGTACGGTCTAATCCTTCCAGACATGGAAAAACACAGATTAGAATTATTTTTCATCTATTCAAACTCATTCCTTTAATAATATAAAAGATTACTATTCTAAAATTTTACAACTAAATATGTAACATTCATATAACAATCAGATTCACATTTAACCATCTAACACGGTAAAACCAAAGAATGTAGAACCTGATTAGGATGGACAACAACAACATTAGGAGGTCGTTCCTCCCTACCAACTCCTGGAGAGCGCTCAAACAACGCTTCCTTAGGACCCCCGAGCCTGTTCCTGGTCTTCTTGGCTCAGAACTAGTGGAGCATGCAAACACTAGACTAGTCCAATGACTCAGAAAACACTCTGTACTCAGCAGTAAGATCTTTCAGCTAAAAAGATGCACTAGATCACTTAGTAGTTAACCCCTCAAACTCTTTCCACAAATTCCCTTGCCATTGAATTTCTCTGAAGTACATTCTCCTGAATGATCACTTCTCTAGAATGAGCAGCCTCAGCTCTCTTCAATGGGCATTTTTATAAAGATTGCCTAGGTCTTTTGGGTCAGTTGTCATTAATTGAGCCACCTGCTCTGATCTCACTTTCTTTGGGGATCATGACCCCAAATGTAGGGAGGTTGCCACCAGCAACAGGTGGAAGTGGTTTGAGGATGCTGCCACATGTCTATTTGCTCTCCACCCAGTCTCCTCCACCAATTTGACCAATAAACACTCTTTTAACAGCTCTCCTAACCTGTTGTCTCCACCTTTATTTATTTATAATTAAAATATTTAGAATTACATTAAATATCCTTGACTCTGCTAAGTCATCAATTACAAGTAAGCATAAAATTTAACATATTGTCCTTAAATAAAATCAAATAAGATAATATTGTTTTTGCAAAAATTGGGGCATGTGATAGTTCATGTCGATGCATCCTCTGTTGCGCTTGGAGTGGTATTGACACAACTAGGGGAACGATATATCGATCACCCCATTTCTTTTGCTAACAGGAAGCTATCAATTGCAGATAAAAATTACACTACAACAAAGAGGGAAGGACTTGCGATGGTTTATGCACTGCAAAAATTTAGACATTACTTGTTGGGTGGCCATTTCAAAATGTACACTGACCATTCTACACTAAAATAATTGGTCAATAAGCCAGTATTGGGGGGGGAATATCTGTCGGTGGCTTCTCCTCTTCTAGGAATTTGACTTTGAGATAATTGTCAAATCGGGCCGATTGAACTTGGGACCAGACCACCTATCAAGAATAGAGAGCAGAGAAGAACCTACTAGTCTGGAAGATAATCTTCTTAATGCACAATTGTTTGCGATAATTTCCTTTGATGATCAATATGAAGATATCATACAGTTTCTAACTATAGGTTTTACGCCAGCAAAATTTACAACAACACAGAAGAAACAGTTAGTAATGCGAGCTGTAGATTTCCAATTGATTCCTGGCCACTTGTATAAACTAGTCCCTGACGAGATACTTCGACCTTGTGTTTTGGAACATGAGCAATCTATGATTTTAAGTGAAGCACATGTTGGTGTCGCAAGAAGACACAATGCAGGAAAGGCGATTGTGCGCAAGATATTACGGGAAGGGTTATGTGGACTACTATGCATGCAGACGGTCAAGATTATCATCACAGTTGTGATTCCTGGAAAAGAACAAGGAATCCATCTCGAGAAGATGAAATTCCATTAGTACCACAAGTAACATTATAGGAATTTGATAAATGGGTTGTTGAATTCGTGGGACCTATTAGTCCAACAGGGAAGCTCATAGGAGCAAGGTATATTATCATTACGACTCACTACCTAACTAGATGAGAAAAGGATATGCCAGTAAAGGATTGTACTGTGTGACAGCAATGAAGTTCTTATTTGAAAACATTGTAACAAGGTTTGGGTGCCCAAAGATATTGATTAGTGATCAAGGTACCCACTTTTTTAATCAATTGATTGAAGAACTAACTGCTGAATTTTAGATACAACGTAGAATAACAACTCCATATCACCCGCAAGCAAATGGAGCGATCGAAGCATTTAACAAGATTTTGGAAAATGCATTAACCAAAGTCTGGAATACATGAAGGGATGACTAGGATCAGAATATTTCTACAGTACTATGGGCATATCACACAACATGCAAGAAGTTAACAGGTTAGACACCATTCAAGTTAGTATATGGACAAGAAGTTGTCATGCCTATGGAATATATTCTACCAAGTTTAAGAGTGGCGACGCTCACAGAAATGAAAAACGTTGATGTTGTAGAAGAAAGATTGCTTAAGCTAATCATTTGGAAGAAGAGCGTTTCATTGCAGGATTTCACCAAAATGTAGAAAAGCAAAGGAAGAAGGTATGGCATGATAGACACATTAAGAACAAGCAATTTTTAGTTCGAGGCCTTGTTCTTATGTATGGCAACAATTTTTTCAAGCACACTGGAAAGCTGAAGACACATTGGTTTGGACCATATGTGGTGAAGGAAATCACTCATGGAGGAGCAGTGGAATTGGAAAAATTAGATGGCACAGAAGTCAGAGGGTTGATCAATGGGAGCCAGTTGAAGACTTATTTTGATAACTGCGACTAGGTTGCACAAAAAAAAAGGATGATGGGGAAGGATGATGCCTATCGCAGGGAAAGTGATGAGGAAATTGTGAAACTAAAAACAAGGTGGCATTGGCACACTTATTTAAAAGGCATGTTGATGTGATAATTTTCAATTATTAGATCCGTAGACACCAAGATAATTCAATGGTCACTTCCTCCATAAGTATCATGACGTCACAACAAAAAGGGGTGGCATAGTTGGAACCTCAACATAAGAACTTGGAGGGGTGACCCACGTGATGGATCGTATTGTCATTATGATACTTGATGATGGAACGTGTGAATATTTGACAGACTGAACATTGGAACAAACCCTCTCCTGTTGGTCGATTTCCAATTACCACCCATATAATTCCACAACGAGTTTTGTTTGCAGACACTGAGTTAAAGAAGACTTGTAGAGAAATATAGTTAGTAAGAACTTTAGTGTTAGTGACCCCAGGGGCCCTGTGATGGGAGCTGTAACACCTGTTATGAGTGAGGGAAATGCTGCTGGATATGTTCCACCACAGGCTGGGAGACGCTTGGAGAATAATCCAGTTCCATGCCTCCCTGCAAAAACGTTTCAAACCAGCTTAGTAAGGATGAAAATGAGGAAACCTTCTGATACCCGTAAGAGTGACACTATCTTAAAAGAACTGAGAATGAACGAAGAAGTAGTGGCCAGAATCCAAAGACCAGAGGACATCCCGCAGAAGCCTCCAAATAAGACTGTGGAATTAGTTTCCATAGTGCATAGTATCCATTGCTAGAACCCGCCGGTATGAAAGAATGTTTGGATAGAGGAAAAAAGAAACAAAGGCCACCATCATCACCATCATCACTGTAAGCCGCTAAAAACATAAAAGGTGGTGATGAGTTCAAGAGAAACTCGAAGTGGAAAACTCCAATAAAAGAGGGTAAGTCATGGATAGGATGGTAGACTTCACCAGCAGTGAAGCAAAGAAAAACACCGAGTTACCAATTGTTGGGAGCCCCAAGGTGTATACCGATATTTTCAAAGATGGTGAAGCGAAAGATTCTGAAGGGAGGAAGGAAAAAACTGGGATGAACTAGTCTCTAAATTCTGTTGAAGCCATAAATGTTGAAAAAGAAAATTGGTAATAATGATAAGTCTTCCATTATGGTCGACCTAATACTTTGGAACAGTAACTACATCTGATAAATGACAGTAGTAGAAGAAGTTATAAATACTTAAGTAACAAACATAGAAGGAACATACATCCAGCATGTACATCAGAAGGTGTGCGAAGTAGCGACATTAGTGGAAAAAGTCATGCCAGAACATGTCAGTTCCGAAATGGTGGAGAAAATGTAGAAGATAGAGGAAGAAGTGTGAACAGAAGTAGAGAAAGTGGTGAAAATTGTAGAATACTTTCATAACAAAGTCACCGCAAGACACAACATGGAGCAACAGATTCGTGTGTCTCGAGACGAGCCACAGGTGAGTGTCGGGGGCATGTTAGGCCTAGGGACATTAAAGTAGAATTCATGTATAATTATGCCTAAGTATGGAGAAGAGCTAAAGGAGAAGAGGAAGGATCTATGAATGAGGAAGAAACGTAAATAATAAGGGGAAGGATGTTGCGATAGAGGAAGTCAAAGAGAAGAAGAAGAGGAGGAGGAGGCGCAGGAAGGAGAATTTGTGCCAGATAAGTAAGTCGCGACAGAAAGATGGAGTGCGACCCGAGATTGTATGACAAAATATCAGGCATGCAAATAGCATAATGGTTGGAAAACGACAATAAGGCATAATGTTGAGAAAGTAACATGCCTTAACAATCATGGGTACGATCTTGGCTGGAGCCAATGGAAACCACACGCGTGAAGGAATCTTTGTAATTCAGGTTGATAGTGCCTTCTGTTATGTGTTGCTAGAATAGGAAAGACAACATGTTGGATGGATATAGTAAGTCGGCTGAGATAACGACAGGAAAATAGTCTGTAACGAGTCTATATCGAGTTGTTATTTTGAGTTTGTATCAAGTATGTATGGGATCTATATCGAGTCTGTAATAGGGATATAAAAGAAGGACCCCAAGATGCATGTGGGTTAGACATTGACAGATTAGGCTCTCAAGCTAGACTCAGTAGATATTCTCCTGATAATCCATTTTGGTAGACTCTCGTTGGTTGAAAGTGTGAGTTCTTGGTTAATGGCTTTGTATTGTTGAGTGTATCAGAGTAAATGATCTGCAGCTGAGTGCATAGATGAGTAGGAAAGGTTGAGTCGATCTAGATTGTGTGTGGATCACTAGTAGAAGTAGAGTAGAAAGAAAAAGGAGAGAAGATCAGAGAGCATGAGAGGGAGGAAGAGTCTGTAAAGTTAGAAAAGAATATCTTAAGCAAAGTCTACAGCTCAGTGCATAGACGAAAGGTGCATCTATTTCCTCATGCCAGATGAAGAGCACCTTGTGGTTTTCTCCCAGATGGATTTCCACGCTATATTTTGTGTATATGTGTGAATTTTGAAAGTAGCTTAGATATATGTGTGATTATTGTAGTGAATGAATGACTACAGGTTTGTTTACAATTGAATAGATGTATGATGGTCGCATTGTATTACTGGATAGGATTATGTTGCATGTCTGTTGTTTATTTACTAAAGTTGCATAAAGAGAGGTTGGGTCGTAGCTTAGTTGTTGAAGCATAGTAAACATAAGTAATCCACCCAGGACTTCATTGGAATCCTTGGTGCAGAGCCAAGGTACTAAAAAACCCTCCCACCCAACTGCGGAAACATGTTTCTGGTAGTTACCCATAAAGTGAGATATCTTGGGTGAGATGACAACTGCATCGCAGGTGCTGCCGGCTGAGATCTGCTCTGTCGATCGATATATCGGGCTTTTTTGTGCTGAACGGAAGGGGCTGGACCTATGTCAGGATCCATGGGATAAGTAACAGAGAGATACAATAAAATCCAACAATCAATATTTGGAGAAGTTGGGAATTCTGTCGTTGTTTTACATGCCTCGTTTTAGTCGCAGTGCTGAGGTTAACATGTGTATAAAGAAACTGCTAGTTTGTATCCATAGGGGATGTTTATGGTTGGGTAAAGAAATTCAGTTGGTGCCGATTTGATTGCTTCTATAAACGGTTTTCTCAAGGCGGGAGTTGATCCAACTTTGTTCTTTGCAGGAAAGGAGTAGGATATGATCCTTGTCGCTTGAATGAAAGAAAAGTACAATCTTACATGGGATACGTGGGGATTTATGTTCCATCTATTAATGATCAGGGTGTTATATTCGTATCCAATGTGTTTTCCAGTAAGTTATTGCAGAATATGTGACCAAACCAATGCATTGTTGGTACCATCATTGCGACAGAGCAATGTGCTACAACGGTTCAAATGAATTGAGAAACATTCCTACTCAATAAATTATAATTGGTTGATGCTATAGATATGTAGGAGCGAGGTAACCCTTTCACTTATTATTGGTTGTTGATATTGAACTATTTTTCTGCATAGGTCAAAACACCCAATTATCAGGGGATGGAAATGAATGTCCCCTATTGTGGGCCATGGTATCAAAATATCTAGTTTGAGGAGAAGAATCAGTGGATACAATAGGAGAACAACATTGTGTTTTACATGCATGTTGAGGCATTGAGGCATCACATTGGAAGTAAATTGAGGATTGCTGAAGCGACTGTCCAGCAATATAAGAACATTATTAAGTGTATTGTAGGGGATCAACATTTGTATCTTTAACACCAACGAGATCCTCAGCATCAGTGGTTAACCACTACGCTTCAGTTAACAGAGGAGGAAATTGATGTCATAGTTCGAGATTAGATAGAGGATTGGAAGAATCCTATTGTAGATGACCCATTTTCTATTGAAAATGAACCTTGATAGGAGGGCACATTAGGGACCCAGCTTGAGGGCCCATAAGAAGAAGATAACCCACATAGCTCGCACCATGGTAGTGATGGCGAGTCGAGTGCAACACCGTCAGATCCGAGTGTGGGGGAGAAGAGGAAAGGTGATATCATAGAAAAAAAGGGTCGAAAGAAACAAAGGCCACCAAGTATTCTAATCCAATTGGGCTCACTGATGATGATTATAATTTACTATCAAATATAATGGTTGAGATTGTTGATGAAACGCACCAGAGGATTGACAGTCATAATACAAAGCTTTTTGAAGGAGTCATCGACTTACTCCAGACTCTTTGTAGTGTGGTGAAGGAAGTGAAGTTCGTGGCTAGTATACCCATGTCACAGTCGCAGGAAGCTGGTCCTTTTGTTGATCATCCAGTTGAGGAGAAAACATCCTGCCAACATCGTAAGGTTAGGGTGTTCCCTAAAGCACTTGACTCTAGGACATCAGAGCTTAACAAAATGGTCTGGGATATTACCTATGTTGGGGTAGACATGTTTGTGCTACCAATGCTTTTATTTCACAACATACAATAACCTAAAGTAGAAGAAATAAAGGCATGAGATAAAATAATATATGATCAACTAAAGTAGTCAAGGAGAACCATTCCTTCGCTCCAAATCTCGTTGGAAGATAGAGATAAGTAGAAGCAGAAGTTCCAGCAGGACCGACAATGACTCAAGCAAGCTGTTGCTCTAGACTGTCAAGTGATTCCATAGGTTGGGGTCACACATGAAATGATTCTTGAGGCTAGGGTTTTTAAGTTAGGGAAAGTTTCTACCAACTTTCAACTATTGGCCCTAGGATAGTTTGTTGTCAAAAGTTTTGTAAAGTCCGACCAAGGTGTGAACCGATTTGCGATGAAGTGAGAGTTGAAAAGGGTCAACTCCAGAATTTTGGGTCATTTTTCGATAATCATTAATGCATGTTGCGGGTTAGTGGACGTGGATGTGAATTTCCACTAACGGGTAGTAGACGTGGATGTAAAAAGGTCGTTAGTTTCCTATAAAAATGTAATGGGTTGAGTATATCGAGGTTGTTGATTTTATGATAGAATGAGTCAAATTTTAGTGTAATACATGCCATTTTTTTTATGAAACTAATTAAAAGTTGTTGAGAATAATTTTTGGCAATCTGCAAGCTCTGTGCACAGATCTAATGTACTAAATATTCTAATGAATAAGTCTACAGGTTGTGTGCATAGAAATAAAGTGTTCTAGACACGACTCAGGACAAATGAAGAGCGCTTTTGTGGTTTTATCACGTATGGGTTTCCACGATAAAATGCCCGTGTCAAATATTGGTGTATGATTATATTTGTGTATGTGTTTTTTTTAATGATATGTCACAACTGGTAATGTTATTTATTAAGCATTCAAGATAAATAATTAAATGGTAAATGGAATCAAATGATAAGTTGTCATAGATTGTTGTTTTCATAATTAAGTATCATTGAGATTTGTTGTAATAGTGTTGTTTCACTGCTTGTTGATCATATTGTTGTTTTCATAATTAAGTATCATTGAGATTTGTTGTAATAGTGTTGTTTCACTGCTTGTTGATCATTGGTATATAAAGGTCCCCTTCCATTGTTGCAAAATCCTCGTTCTCATAGCTCCCATAAGGTATCTCAGGCGAGAATACACTTTCATAGCAAGTGTTGCTGACAGATCCTTTCTTTGTCGGGACGATACCCTGGGTTTTGTTCGATGAGTCATTAAGGTGAACCTAGGTTGAGTTTAGGCAAGTCCCTACTGGGAGTACTCAGAAAATGCTAGCTGAGATTCGTACTGGATTAATAGATGAATTTAGGAAACCTAAATTTGAGTCAGAGTGCATAATAGAGTGAAAGGAAATCAAGAAAATTCCAAGTGAAGCTATTTGGGATTTTGATCAAAGATCTAAGACTCTAATGGATAAGGTTAGATGCAATATGTTTGATGTGCAACATAAAGAATGACCTTCATTTCTTCACTGTTGCCTCATATTCGAGTTCCCCTGATTCAACAAAAGATAATTTCTCATGTAGAGGATATTGAGCTCGCTATGAAGTTAGAATCTTTGCATGTTGGAGAAACTGACACAGGATTGATGTAGATTCAGTCATAGTTAGCTAATATTTCATTGCAAATAGAAGATATTAAAAGGGGGAAAGAGGTCCATGAATAAGTCTGGTGTACACAATGCAAAACTAAAGGACATCATAAGGAGTCTTGTCTTTCTTTCCTATATTACCTTACTTCGGGTGCACCAAATCCATTGAATTTGCAAGGGATGTTGTGGTGTCAATTTTGTCAGACCATAGTTCATAGGGTGGAGGAATGATTTTATCTACAGAAGATAGTAACTACACCTGCTATCCTTTATTGTAAATTTTGTCGATCTATAGGTCATGATGAAAACGATTGCAGAGCATATCAGGCACTCCAAGAGAAAAAAATGGATACTTATTTAATGTAAAACGATGAAAAAATGCAAGTTGAGTGAGTGCAGGAACAATTTCCTCAGCCTAGGGGAGGTGGTAACTTTAGATGCTATAGAGGAGAAGTATTTGGTAGAGGATGAGGGTAGGTTATCTGTTATAATTCTGGACAATCGGGACATTATACTAGATACTGTACCAATCCGATGATGACGTGCTCATATTGTAACGCAATGGATCATACGATTGAGGACTACCCATAAGTTATTGCTAAGTGGAAAGCTAATATTGCTGGGAATCAGAATCCACCACCAAATTTGAACTAGAATGTTCAGAATATTTATGTTGAACTCAGGGAACCTACTATTACTATTCTAAGCAGGGGAGGTGTTGTAACTAGAGATGATCGAGGAGAACCTTATCTAGGTACACGAATACAACCTGTGGTGCAAATAAAGATCTCATTTGATGTTCAAAGGAGAAAGGAATATTATTCAATGCACATAATGAATTTATGGATAGAAACTGTACCTCAACATATTTCGATGCCCCAATGTTCGATGAAGGACCGGTCATTGATATGCCAGCCCTCTTCAGTCGATCAATTCCAAGAGGGTCGATCTAAGAGGTGAGTATTTTAAAGTATTTTATGAAGATTTTTTTTATCCTTGATAAGAATAAATATGCTCTGGAAAAATTGTCATCATTAATAGAATAACCACAAATGAGTCTGCGACCAGGGAAAATTGTTAACCATATTCACAGGAGGATGAAGACTGGTCGAGAACTGCGACTAAGTGATCAGATAGGTGATTACAATATGGATTTCATTATTTTGGATATGGGGTCAGATGTTAATATTCTGACAAGAAATACATGGGAAGGTATGGGGAAACCAAAGTTGGTATGGTCCCTTGTCTAGTTAATATTAGCAAACCAGTTGAAGGTTTTTCATATTGGTCGACTACCACAAGTTCCTGTCGAGGTGGAAGGCATCCCGACTCATTCATAATTTTAGGTAATTAAGATTGTCGATGATACACATCCTTATCCAACACTTCTGGGTATTGATTGGTTTATGGAGAACCATACTATTATAAATTTTAAGAAGCGTTTGTTATCATTTGAAGATTCATAAATTCGGGTGCTTGCACCTATTAATCTGCTAGAAGGAGAGCGTTATGTCAAGATAGTAAAAGGAGAATACGAAGAAGAATATATGGATAACATATACAAAATTTCCTATGCAATATATTATTATATCATCCCTACAACCGACAATAAAGTGAGTTGGTGAAGTATTAGCTCTTGCTCGTCAGAATCGGGAGAGGCATTGGAAAATTGGCAAAATCGACTACATGAAGTGTCAATGAGAAAATATGCAAGGATTACAAAGTCTCTACGATGGGTAGGTACTAAGGTATGTGATATACCTATATATGAAGGATTAACTAACTTGGACACGTTCTTGATAGAGTTTGAAGATAAGGTAATTGAATCTCAGTGATTACTAGCTGCAAATGTGGCTCTAAAAGCAACACCTACAAGATGGTGGGTTGTGCATAAAGAATCCATTTCAAAATGGCCTCAATGTCACAAGTTGCTAGAAGCAATATTTGATGAGGATTTTTCCTTTATCGGTAAACAATTTACAGCTTTGACGGATCCTATTGAACACCTTCAAATTTGTCATGCGACATGGAATACGGTGCCTCGACAGGAATGGATACACTTTCTCATACATACTTTGGATCAAATACCTAGGAATTGGTATACGTTGGTTGAGTTGCGACAAAAAAATCTTAATTGGAATGAACTAGCTAAAGAATTCTGACATAATTTTAGTTTCTCTTATGATAATCCTATGATTGATTCTTCCATACAAGTGATTAAGGGTAAGATTTTTTAAGATGCCCCTGTTCCACTATCATTTATTCCACAAGGGAATGCGAAAGTACAGGGTGGGATGGACTTCTACAACATAGACGGAGTACCTGAAGATGGTGATCCTTGCAACATTCAAATCCTTGCATCTGAAGGTATTCAAGTAGTCGAGGGATCGGGTCTATCGGCTAACAAATTTTTGAAACATCTGAAAATAAAGAAAGTAAGCATTGGTTCTCGTAAGAACACGAAATTTGCTAATATTGGAGATTATTAGGATGAAGAAATAGTGGGAAAATTTACCAATTTACTACATGAGCTCCAGGATTTATTTCCAACCAAGTTTTTGGAAATGATAGGGATTGTCGGGAACCTAGGTGAGATGAAGATCCCATTAAAACCAGATGTGAGACCTATTAAGAAACTCCCATACAGATTGAACCCCACATATAAAGAAAAGGTCAGATCATAGTTTGAAATAATGTTGGATGCATGGATTATTGAACCTGTCGAATATTCGGAATGGATTATTCCAATGGTAGTATAAGAAAGAAAGTTGGTGAAGTTTGTATCTATGTTGACTTAAGGAAGCTGAATGATGCATGTTTGCATGATTCATTCCCGACGTCGTTCACAGATGAGGTTCTGGATATTGTAGGAGGGAAAGAAGTGTATTCCTTTACTAATGTATTTTCGAGATATCATCAAATCAAAATTGCAAAGGAATATCGACACAAAACCACATTTGTGACATAGTGGGGATGCTTTCAATATACGATAATGCCATTTGGACTCAATAATGCACCTACATTTTTTTCTAGAATAGTGGTTACTACTTTCAAAGACTTTATTCACAAATTTTTGGAAGTTTATTTTTATGATTGGAAAGTGTATGGACTCATTAGGGATCATACTGAAATCCTGAGAATGATACTTGAAAAATCTAGGCAATTCCAAATTTCTTTAAACTTGAAGAAATGCATCTTTTGGGCTTCATTTAGTATTTCGTTGGGCCATGTGGTCTGTTGAGAAGGAATTTTGATTGACCCTAAAAAGATCGTTATTATTGTTGACCTAACTCCACCTTCGTCAGTTAAGCAACTAAGGACTACACTTGGTCATACATGGTATTACATGAATTTTATTAAAGGATATGCAGAGGTAACTGCCCTAGTGGAGAAGTTATTAAGGAAGGATGTCAAATTGCAATGGAACAAGGAATGCCAAAAGAGTTGGATATCCTTAAATAAAATATCATTTCATCACCCATTTTGATATTTCTTGAGTGACAAAGAATTTCATATCCATGTTGATGCTTCATTGATTGCACTAGGAGCCACATTGGCACAACCAAGTGAGGGTTCTATCGACCATCCCATTGTATTTTCTAGTAGGAAGTTGTTGACTGTAAAAATTAATTATACAATGACAGAGTGGGAAGGACTTGCAATGGTATATGCATTGCAGAAATTTCAACACTACTTGTTGGGTGGACACTTTAAAATTTTGACAGAACATTATGCTTTGAAGTACTTAGTTAAAAAGCTAGTGTTGGGGGGTAAGATATGTTGATGGATTCTTCTCTTCCATGAGTTTGATTTTGAGATCCGATTGTGAAACCTGAAAGGTTGAATGCATGTCTAGATCAACTGTTAAGGTTGGAAATGGATGAGGACCCTACCAGTTGAGATGATGCCCTTGCCAACGCACTAGGTTTGTATTAAAGATGGTTGATGGCTACTATGCAAACATTGTATGTTTCCTGGCCACATGAAATGCACCAGAGGGGTTTACCACAACATAGAAGAAACAATTGGTTGTGAAAGATGTATATTTTTAGTTGATAGCAGGGAAACTCTATAAATTGGGACCAGATGAGATCCTCCATCACTGTGTTTTGGGACATGAGCGACCATTAATATTAACTTAGGCACATGATGGTGTCGCAATAGCTCACTATGCCGAAAAAGAGACAACATGAAAAATTGTGGAACTAGGCTTATGATGGCCTACAATTCATTCAAATGCTATGGAATATTACCGTGCTTGAGATATTTGCCAATGCACGAGAAAGCCATCGCAACAGAATGAGATTCCTTTGGTACCGCAACTAACTCTACATGCATTCGATAAATGGGTAATTGATTTTGTGGGTCCCCTTAATCCACCAGGTAAGCAGACAAGTGCATGATATATAATTACTGTGACATATTACTTAACCATATGGGATGAAACTACACCTATCAGGGACTGTACTGTTGTGACTGTTGCTATATTTTTTTTTGAAAATGTGGTCACAAGGTTTGGGTGCAAAAATGTTTTGATAAGTGATCAAGGTATGCATTTTTCCAATAAATTGATTGAGGAGTTAACTACAGAATTTCAAATTCAACATAAAAAGATAGCACCTTATCATCCGCAAGTGAATGGAGTTGTCAAAGCCTTCAATAAAATTCTAGAGCATGCATTGACAAAGATATGCAATGTAAATCGTGATGACCGAGATCAATGAATATCTGCAATATTATTGTTCTATCGTACGACTTACAAGAAAATTATAGGGCATACTCCCTTTTGACTAGTTTATGACAAGAAGTTGTTATGCCAATGGAGTATATTATACCTATTTTAAGGATCACTATAGTTACTGAAATGACAAGCATAGGTGCAATTGAAGAAATAATAGCTCAGCTATTGCAGTTAAAAGAAGATCGTTTCATTGCAGGATATCACCAACATATTGAGAAGGAGTGACAAAAGGCATGGCATGATCGACATATTAAGTTCAAGCAATTTCAGCCAAGATATTTTGTTCTACTTTATGATAGTAAATTTATAAGACACCCTCATAAGCTTCGTACTCATTGGTTGGGACCTTATGTTGTTACTTATGTCACGGATGGAGGTGTAGTTAAATTGCATAAATTATATGGTACTCCTTGTGACAAGTTCGTAAATTGGAATCGGCTAAAACCCTATCGAGATAGACGTCCATTGCTTGACTGAGCCGACGTTGTTTGAAATTGTAAATAGCTGTAAAAAAATGGGGGGTAGTCTTGTATATAAGTTGGAAATTGTTTGAAGAAGTTAGTATATAGGTTGTTTCCCGATATACTTCTTTCGCAAGATCAAGTTGTGTCGCATTGCAGTTTTGGTCGCATAATATTTTGGCAGTGGGATTTTTTATCAAGTCTGCAATTAATGTGTAATAATTTCCTTCTTTTATGGCGAGGGAAGTGATGGCATTAATGGTGCTTTATCATAAATTCTCGAAAAGACTCCAATGTGTCAAAATATTAGACACCGTCTTTTCTCATTTATTGTAGATCAAGTTGGAATAACAACCCACGTGATTGGTCGATTTGTCACATGCATAAGTCTATTTCATCTCTAAGCACAATCCAATTGCTCATTAACCAAAGTTTGAGTCTATCGAGCGAAGAACTTGTCTGCAACATTTTTTGTTGAAAATTTCAATCATGGATATCCTTGTTTCGAGTTCAAGCATTATTAGGGGGTGTGGTGTGGAAGTTCCTACTTCCATACCCATTTTCAAGGAGGTTCCTGATATTATTTTGCGACCTGCTACTGTCAATTTGTTGAGTAAGAAGCAAACTAGTAGTCATGTTCTTATGCCTGAGATACAACTGAAAGTTGCACTTGATGACGAGGCTTCAGGATCTGGGTCTGCATCCATGTTTTGCTGAGTACATACCACCACGAAAAGATAATTCTACAAAGGTTGTAATCCACAAAAATGCAAAGTATCCATTTGTTAAGCCAGTTATTCCATCTTGTGTTCATATCACAAGGACCATCATGCCGAATCTAGAGATATTGACACTCACAGACCATGACTTGGGGAAGTTCCTATAATTTCACCCATCCAAATACATGACTTTAGTGCAATATATAGAAGGTGGTACTATTGAATTGGTCCCCATGGATTGGGCTCCTGGATTGGAGAAATCTAGAATTCTTTTGTTACTGTATATGTCACAATTCGGTTGCATTGTCGAAGTAAATACATGTGTGAAGTAGTTGCTGGTCTGCTTCCATGGCGGTTGTTTGTGGCTGAATGAAGGAATTTATGTTGATGAAGATTTGATTTTCAGTATCACTGGGTTGCTAAAAGCAGGTGTGGATCCAATGCCTTTCTTTTCTAGTAAAGAGTAGGAATCAGGTCTTGCCGCTCGCCTAAAGAATAAATAATAAATACAACTTGACCTGTGACAAGAGGTTTTTTTCTATTGCATCCATCAATGACTAGGGCGTTCGGTTCCTAGCAGATATTTTATCCAGAAAATTGATAAGGAATATGTGATTGAACCAATGTACTTTTGGTACTATTGTTGCAACTGGGCAATGCACTACATGTGTCCAAATGAACTGGTCCAATTTCTATTGAATGAGTTATTATAGGATACCATCGAAGCATAGGAAAAAGGTAATCCATTTACATACTCATGGTTGTTGATTTTGTGTTCTTTTGTTGGGTGACCAGAGCCACCAAATTATCAAGGATTGGAAGTAAATATCCCTTGTCAAGGGGCACGATATCAAAAATTATGGTATGATGAGAAGGATCATAAGCGACAAATGGAAAATAATATATAATTTTATCTACATGCTGATGTGTTGAGATATTACATTGGGAGCCAGTCTAGGATCATTGTTGAAATAGTTAGTCGATACTGAAATATCATCAGGTTTACTACAATCCTACACCTTCAACCATGAAAATATCTAGAGCATCATTGGTTGGCCACTGGTTTTCGGTTATCTAGAGAATATCTTGATCTAATTGTGTGGGATTGACCTAAAAAGTGGAAGCAACCTATCGCAGTCAACTTGTTGTTGATCGAAACATAGCCGTGATAGGAAGGAACATCGAGTACCCAAGATGGGGTCACACATGATGCAAACAATCTGTTGAGATCGCACCACTATAGCGATGATGAGTCGAGTGGGACTCCAACATATCCAGGCCTTGGGGAGAAGAAAAAGCTACAGAAGAAGGAAAGAAGAGCCATAAGAAGAAAAAGGCTACTAGGGATCCCCCTGGCGGACTTACAAATGATGACTACCACCTTTTGAATGATAGGATGGTAGAGATTGTTGGTAAGATTTAGCAGAATATCAAAGAAGTACTGAATTATTTGGAGTTGTTATGGATTTTATTCAAACTTTTTGTGATAAGGTGCAAGGCCTTAGAGTTTCAGATGTTCAGGTTGTGTCGCAGAAAAAATAAGCTAATCCTTCTAAGGATCAACCGACCGAAGTACCATTGCATTGGCAGTGTCACAAGATTCAGGTAATTTTGAGACAACTTGATTTAGGTACAATCGAGCTTAACAATATGATGAAGGATATTGCATATGTTAGGTTGGAATTGTATCAGCCCCCATGTATATATTGCACAATTTAAAGCATGCTTCAATTAAGGAGCTTAAAGGCAGAGAGCACACGATTTATGAACAGTTGAAGCAATCCAGAAACACTATAGAGACACTACAGTGTCAGCGGTGTGAAACATAGTTGTAAACATGGAAATGGAAACAATATAGGTAGAGACTTGAAAAAGAAGTCAATGTTGCCTACCAGGGTATTCCATAGGTCGAGGTCACACCCGACATGTTTGCAGAATCTCAAGTTACCATACTAGGGGAAGTTGCATCTGAGTTCTGCCATAAAATTGAAGAGTTGGAGGCCAAGATACTTCCTAGTATGCCTATTGAAGTGATGGAAAAGCGACGACAAGAAGAAGAGCATATCATAGCGACCATTCACCCAATGCATGTTCAGGTTCGATAAGTTGTAGATACGACTGTGGTGGACAATTTAGAACATCTCACTTCTGAATTTTTGGAATGAATTGTTAAAATCAAGGAATATGTTTAGGGACAAACAGAGGATGTGATGAAAATCTTACAATATTTCAAGCTAAGCTAAAGACGACAAATGTTTTCATCTGAAGTGGCTCAAGACAAACCATATGTGATTGTTGGGGGCCTATTGGCCCTAGGTAAATTGACTAAGGTTTGGTTATAATTGGAAAAATATGTTGTAGTGTGAATGGGTTTTCGATAGAGCAGGGATGGAAACGGTCGTCTCTGACAATCATGGCAGTTTTTGGGGAAAACATAAATGTATTCAGTGAGTTAGTTAGAGATGCATCCACTTATGGGTAGTGGACACAGGGATTGTAAATGGGTCCAATAGATCCTATATAATGTAAAGGGTTGGTTGTTTCTAGGGGTTCTTGGTTTTTCCATTTTGAAGAGATTTTTGGTGACCATTGGTTCTGTTTTTTTCACAAGATAAGATAGGGCAGGTCGAAGTATAATTTTGGTAGGTTTGTTTACTTTAATAAGAAATATGAATACGATTCATGAATGTAATGTATTGTTAATCCGCAAGTTGTGTGCATGGATGTAATGTGTGCGCAGACCAAAGCGTTCGAGACATGACTTATGCCAAATGAAGAGAAATTTTGGTTTTCTCCCATATTGGTTTCCACGTTAAGATCCCTATGTTGAATGTTGTATGCTAATATTGTGTGATTTCTTGCATTTGATCTGACTGGTGATAATATGTTTCTTTCTGAATAAGTAAATGAAATGACAAATGCTTTAATGGGTTGTAGTATGTTGTTATCATAGTTGTATGTCGATGATTTTGCATGTTGGTTCATATGTCGACTTTGTTGTCCTACCTATCAGTTCTTTGCATGGAAATATCCCCTTTACTAATGTGGAAACCTGGTTCATGCATCTCCCATAGGTATCTCGGGTGAGACTCCACTTGCGTCGCAAGTGTTGCCGACGGGGTTATGCCCTATTGGGCCAGTTCCTTGGGCTTCATTGGAAGGATTTTAATTGGGTTAGTGAAAGAGGGCCAACAAAAGGCCAATGATCCTTTCAAAAGGTCATTTGTATTGGTTCAGTACATAATTCTTGGTCTCTGATTCCTACAAGCTTCCTTTAGCCTAAGGCCACTATACCTATGTGTATTAATCAAAACCTTGTAATGGCATGAAATCCCATACACAGAGGCTAAGAATACTCTTTTAAAGACATGTGGGATGACTTTTGAGGTTTCCTTGGTCCTTCATTCCTAGAAGCAACTTCTTTCAGGGCCAAGGTAGATATTTGATCCCTCTACAATGTCCATAGATCTAATACCCATGCCTAATTCTTAAAACCCAATAATTATACTAATATCCATAAAAAATTTAATAAGATCAATAAAATTATTCCCAATCAAATAATAATTTCAATTCAAATAGCTTGTATTATTTCTAAATATAATATGAATAAATAAATAAAATGTTTTTTTAATTAATTTTTATTAAAAATGAATATTTTAATTGAGTAATTTACAAAATAATTATATGTTAATTGGTTGTGTGTGTGGTAGAAATCCTCATAAATGAATCATGTGAATTATTTGCTTAAATAGTATAAAAAGAAATTGAATTGAATTTAGTTATTTCTAAAATAATTATTGTGAATTCGTTATGATTATGGCGCAAGACCTTATAAATTAAGAGCATTTTTTTTGCTGGATAAAGAAAATTAATTTATTTATTAATTATGTTATTTGCAAAAAAATTATTTATGAAGTTGTAGTGTTTATGGTGCAAACGTCATAATTAAATCTTATGTGTACACTCCATATGACAAATAAGGACTTAGCACGTTGGTGAATCTTTCTCATTCTTAAATTTCCAACCATAAAATGTTGGGCTATATTTTCTAAAAAGATTCAAATATATAAGGATTTATATAGTTTATGGATAATTTTGGTACTTTTTAGAGTAAAAAATGTTTACCCATGGAATTTGGGTAAATCAATTTAAAAAAAATGCAAATCGACGAATCTTTAGAAAAAGAAAGATATAAAAAATTAACCCATAGGCTAAGTTTTGTCCCTAAAATTTTCATGACAAAGTTAAAACCTTAGAAAAACTAGATTATGTAAAAATAAACATATTATAATGATCAAACTGTTCGATGACTCCACCCTTTATTATTGGGGAAGGAATATCAGGATGGCACTTTGCATTTTAATAATATTAAAAAAAAATCTATAGAATAAAGGGTGTAATGTAGAATAATTTTTTTTATGAATAACAAATTCATGCAAACAAAACATATTATTCACACATAGAAGTCCTCTAACCAAAATTTACATTCTATAATAAAGGATTAATATCCTTTATGAAGTTATAATCATATACAAACAATAATAAGGTGCTTAATATCCTCTATGAAGTTTTTTTTCAAGAAGAAAAAGGATTCGTTCCTTGATATTCATAGAATCAAAGGTAACAAGTTACAATCCATAATATACAATATCACAACTAAGATATCACTCGACCAGTTCACTCTAATCTAGTCAAGTATCCAACCATCTATAATAACAAGTTCTCATTCATCGCTTTGCACAAGAGATTATACATTTCTACCACCTCTTAAAATATTTAATCCAAATAGAACTATAATCCAAAGTGGCATGTATCGTTCAGAAAATAAGCTGCACAAAAAAACTATGAACTAGCTTAATCAAAGATATGAAAAGTGTCCTCCATAGTCTTTTCTCCCTCAATAAACTCCATAAGTGAAAGACTCCCGCTTATCTTTTGCAAAGCCTCTTTGGAAATTCCATCTGCAATATGACTATGCTCCCTATAAATGTGGTGAAAACATAGGGAGAGAAATGATCCTTTCAGTAAATTAATATGAGTGCACCAATGTTCAAGTTTGAGGACCCTCAAACAAGTACTATTATTTTCCTAGTCTAGAATAACCTTTGAATTTCTAAATATTTTCAATTCCAACAACACAAAGAAATTTGCAACATATACCAATTCTCAAAGTGCTAAAATCTATACACATGTATTAGTGCTCCCTCCATGGCCAAGTTTAGGGTGGAAGAAATGAGAAGTACTTATACATATCACCATACCTGCTCCACCCTTACCATGTGATGTTTCCCCATAAAAAAAACTGTTGCGAACGAGAAATGAGGGGAAAGACCGATCTCTATGGGAGTCCTTACTTTCTTGGAACCGAGAAATCTAAAAGTAGGCCAATGATTCCATTCCTCATGTCAATGGTGTCTGGTCTCGAGTCTCTGAAAATTTACCATTCCTCGTAGTCAAATTTTTCTAACAACAAAAAATAGGGAGATAAATAGGATCAATTCTAGAATTTATCCATTGAGACATATTTCCCTGCAATGTTTTATCTTCCCACCAAAAATTAAAGACTAGATAATCAATACCATCTCTTCTTACCGTCTTCCCAAAAATACAGTTAACAAAAAGATGTTATGCGATTTCTGCTTCTTACAAATATGGAACTTATTGGGCCCCACCCACCCTTTCTTTAGCATATTATCCCAAGTGTGGATTCTGTGTAGTGCACGCAACCAACTAAATCACTTTATTTTAAGCAGGATATTCCACTTCCAAAGTTGCTTATACCACTACCCCTCCAATAGAAACAAATGAGATTAAACGATAAAATTATAAGCATTTTTTGTTGTTACCTAACCCGTCGAAGCATTGAAATACCACACAAGGCTATCCTAACTTTCATTTAGCAAAGTAACCACCTATTTCATCTGAAGACATGGAGGAATCCATTCGAGAAGAAAGAAGTATTTTCTACAGAATTTTCCTTCACTCTGAGCCAACCTGAAAGTGATCGATTACAAAAATATTTAGCCTGAAAGACCAAGGTCCATAATCCCTTACCAAATAATTCCAACCATAGAACCCTTAATATTAAGGAGATATTAAACCATTCCATATTTTTCACATTCCAATCCCCAAATTCAAAAGGTTTGGTTAAGGAATCCCAACTAATCATGGGATATTTTTGTCTGGTCTCTAAACCGCCCCACAAGAAATTATTCACATTTTGTTGTAGCGTCTTCATAATAGAACAAGGTACTATGGCTAAGGATAACCAAAAAACATGTATACCGCACAAAACCGAGTGAAGAGGAATCGGTCTGCCTCCTAGAGGTAGGAACCAATAAGACCAATTACTGATCCTTTTTTCAAACTTTTTAACTATCCAATGCCAATCATTGACACAGTAGTTCAAGGGTTTTAACCAATAACCCAAATATTTGAAATCAGTCTCAATAGATTCCATCTTATATGGAAATAACTCCCTAATCTGTACCACCATCTCAACCTTTAAATTATTGCAGAGGAAGGAGGACTTCTCTTATCTAATCAGCATACCAGATGCAACAGAAAATAGACTAATGATAGAATTATAACACCGCCATTCCTCATATGACCCCAATCCAAACAGAACCACATCATCTACGAAAAGTAGATGTGTAATGGCTAAAGTAGATGAGAATTTAATACCTAGTAGCTTGCCTTGTTCCTTTATGAAGTTATAATTCGATACAAACAAGATCCTTTAAATATATGTTAGTTAACATTTTGAAATTAAAACCCTTGTACTCATTCAGAATGAAGCATAGATAAATTATATTTAAACAATCCAATCCACATAAATTTCATTTAGAGACCATGAAGAAACCTTAACTAGTTTTTTACTACCGCAATCCAGAAACACCTCATTGTGTTACTCATGGGTAGTAAATAAAAATAACTTTATATACAAAATATGCGTGCAAAATAAGTTATGTTGGTTAAATGGGATTGTTTTTCTGCAGATTTTTTGAGACTCTTTGATAATCAATAACTGTTTCAAAGGGAAATCAAGGCTAGGATCCTTACTATCCCATTGGGTGTCTAGAATTGCGGAGTTTCATACACTCTTTGGAAAGCTATAGATCAATCACATCCACAGGGAATACAATATAGTAGTAAAGTCTATAAAAAGGGCATTATTATGTGAAGATGACTACCTACATTTTGAGGAATCCATTGATGGAAACCTCTCTTGTGAGGGGTTAGTATATTTCTACTAACTTGAGGGGAGTTAGTTTTTGTAAGTTTATCTCTTTGTGGATCGATCCAATTTCTTTGTTAGTTTTGTACCCTTTGTATGTATTGGTATCAGGCTATTACCTCTTTATGAACTCAGGAGCATATGTACTTTTGCATGTGTTCCAGCCATATTTTTGGTAGTATGTATTGTGAATGGTGCAACATCCATCTTTGACTTGGATATGTTTATATTCTCTCTGTAATTGTCCTTTTATATTATTCAATATGAATAACAAGAAAGAAAGTTTTTTTCTTGGTGAAAAAAAAAATTAGTATGTCGACAATTCAATAGAAATTGTAAAATTTATACAAACAATATTATAAAATTCATCATTGGGTGAATCAATCTCAGTTATATAAATAACTGAAAGGGGTTTCCTAACTAGAAGGAAAAGTCCTTATGGCAAACCCTACCTCATACTTACTATTAGCCACACATGGTGAGGGAGAAATTCGATGCTAGGTGATGAGAGCATTTCCCAAAAGGAAATTATTAGTACCCTTGCAAAATAAATTACAAGGAATGAGTAAGAATTATGGATACCCAAATATTTAACCTTGGAATTATGATGATGTTGAAAACGAGAGAAGAGATTACCATAAATTGCACACTTGAAATACAAAGGAAACGTAGGGTTAAAACCATATTTATTTACTCAGTTAAATATTAAATCAAGTCGAATAATATTTAAATGAGTTTCCATCAAAACTGCAGGAATGTTAATGTCTTTTTCAGAATCAATTACTGATCTAAATAAATGTATGGAATATATTTGTCATACAAACTTCAGAAACAAATACAATCCATGTATACATGAGATAATTATTCCTTAACCTCATAAGAACTTAATATCTTTCGACGATTGAACCCTTACTATTATTAAACTATATGAAACCCTTCTTACAGAAAAAAAAACAAATTTCCCATGAGGATAAGCCCCGTTCAGATAAAATCTAAATAAGTGGCATACATGTATGTGGATCATAGTCTCGAAGGAAAAAAAAATGAGTACCTAGTTGTCGCGCAAGCTTATAATACAACAAGCATGTAAAGTGAAATCAAAATCTTCATAAATTTCAAATGGAAATGCGTTAAACACCATCGATGAACCTAGTAGATGGTACATCATCTTCTCACTTTCTATAAACCCAAATGAATCAACCAGATTACATATAACATCATGAATAAGAGATTATTTTACAAAGTGATTAGTTCAGGTAACCAGCAAAAGCATACGGAAACATTGCCTCTATGTCCAATCCATGAAGCATTAGTAGAATGAAGGGGATACATTTAGGAATTCTAACTTTCCATGCTAGTTTAATGCCATGTATGAAAGGACAAGTGGGGAAGGATCAAAGTTAAAATGTTTAACATGTCAATGTACTAGCACCAACCCTATTCCCGATAACTGAACTTAATGGCATGGTAATGTGTAGTCCATGTGATGATGGAACTCTATCTAGAAGCTAGAACTTGAGCTAATGTGCACAAGGTTTAGCCAAACTACATTTTACAGCTAGGAGTTGAAGTAATGAGTAGCTCGTGTGAGAGTCGATCTCCTAATAAACTCCTCTGAACTCCTAATAAATTCCTCTAAACTCGTGTTATAGCTACACTTAGTGGCATGGAAATGTGCAACTCATGTGATAGTCGAACTCCATTTGGCAGTTGGGAGTTGAGTTAATGTGCATAAGGCTTAGTCGATCTCCATTTAGAAGCTAGGAGTCAAGATAACTCAGAACTGTTATATTAACTGCAATAGCTTTGTATTAACTTTTAAATTAACTATTAGATACAACTATTAGCTTAAGTCCAATGATGACACAAATATGAACTTAACAACCACAAATTAAGTGGTTGTTATATTAGATTAACTTTTATACAGATAATTGACACATTCTTTAGGAAAAAAACATTATCAACGTGTCAAATATATATTGTCGACATATTCCGAACATATTAATCTTATTAATATGGTTGTTGCTAGTGTAAATATGGTACCGCCATAAACCATAAACTCGTGTGCCCATATAGAACATTTAACATATATAGCAAAGTGAACAAGAGATTTATCACCATGTAAATATATAACTAGTATCATTATCTAGGTGTATAACTTTATTTTATCCAAATGAATTTAAATTGTGTGAACATAGGTGGTTCAAACTACCACAATTTCTAGGAACAAGAGAAATAATAATACATTAACCAAACCAATTAAAATCCTATTAGAGTTACGTCAATAAAGATCAAGTTTGGAAACATTAAATTCATATCAAATGAAGGTTACTAATGATGGAAATCATTATTTAGTTTTGTCAAGTTCATAATAAAAAACAAGAGCTATGAGGTGGCAATTTCCATGACATTGTCATTCCCTGTTGTGAGAGAAAATATGCTATAGGAAGAATGACAAGAAGCTACTAGCTAATAGAAGAGATTCTTGCACAAGGGTGGGAGCAATTGTCTATCAAGATAGATGCGTAAATGCAATGTTGTTGATCGAACAGTCATGAATAAATGTTGATTAAAAACCTTTACTTGTTCATGTTTCTTTCATTTCTACTCTTAACTTTACCTTTCAGGCATTAATTTGGAAAAGGTTGAAAACATTTGGCTCACCATCTCTTTATAAAAAAAAATTGCTTCCTTTATTAACAAATGTATTTTCCAATGACCTCCCATGCTAGGTTTCTTTCGTAATTCTACCTACAAAAACCTTAGCCCTATCGCATGCATATAATGAAAGCCGTTTATGAATATAATGATCTTGTTTATAGTAAAATACTAAACCAAATAGAATAAACCTTCTTTTAAGAGCACACTTATCCTCCTTTGATAAGTTGAGCATTTCCAAGTATGGAGTAAATCTAGACCCTACCTTGTTTTAATTTGAAACCTCTACAATAATCCAAATAAAATAGTTATGAGTATAGGAAAATTGACACACTAGGACCAAATTATATATTTAAATGTTGACACATTTTTTTTTTTAAATAGATCATGCAGGAAGATTTTAGATGAGAAATATGAAATTGCATGTTGTAAACTAAAGCCTTGGTGAAAATATATAGACTACACAATTATGATAATAATGCTCTGATAGTTGCAAACATTTTGATATTGTACCTAGGAAATAAATAAACTATAAACTATAAAGAATCATGAGGATTTCCATTTTTTCTCCAACCACCCACTAGGTCTTCACTCAATGAAAATATGACATATCACCTTCATTCATGGGATATTAAAGAATACCCCTAATTTCACTAAATATTGATAAATACCTACCAAAATCCTTTTGTTGATCCCCCCTCCCAATACATACTTCCAATTAAAATAATCATATTTTTACAAAATATTTTTTTATTTTCACTATATACCCATTTTATACCCCCCAATACCTATAAACCCCCCATACCCTACTCACCTCCCCCTAGTACCTACAATATATTGACCTTATTTTTTACAATTTAAAATCCCCCCTTTATGAATGAACATGCCAAAGATATTCGTCATCAAGGTGAATCCCCTATGCAACCTTCGAGAAAAGTAAACCTCATCAAGGTCAACCAACACTTTCATTACATTAAAAGAAACTTTGAAAGTAAATCAATTACTATGGTGTCTTATCTTCCTTAAAGAATCCCCTAATCCTTCAATATAGTATTGCAACACACCAATTCCTCTAATTCTGATGCATCCTCACTATTTTGGAACAAACCTTTGCCTTGATGAAAAATTCAATCTAGACCTTAATATAAAATCCATTATTAAAATTGATGTTATTAAATGACATCTTTGTATTAAAGATTCTTAAACATGATATTATTAATGAAGAATTCAACCTAAAATTTAACATAACATATCATTAAAATTGAAAGAATGAGGTGGCTTCAGATTGGGGTCAGATTTGAACTCACTAGTACTCAACTATTGGATCTAGTTCAACAAAACTTGCAAAAAATTAGCACAAATGAGCCAACTTAGCTCGTTATTGAGTCAAATCTTGAAGAAACATTTTTTTCTTTTTTAGGGTTACAAATGGTACAACATATGTATGTTTGAGTTTTTTTCTAGAAAAAAAACAAATGATTTGGAAGAAAGCATAAGTTTGTCGAGTGTACACATCCACTTACATAAATTCTTAACATTCACTATATACACAAAGAAGTGGATTACAAAAAAAATAACTTGCCTATAAGGGTGAGGGTGATGGAAGATACTAGATTCCATTCCCCCTGTCCTTCCCTACACTTATATTGGACTAGTGCAATTCCTTAGCTTTAGATGCAAACACCCATAGTTGAAGAAAAAAAATGCAGTTGTGAGGCACAACTTCTAAATAACCAAGCATATAGAGTCTATACCATGTAATTTAAAAGGATACATTTTGCTCCACATAATACACAAGCATATACATGTCATGAAGATTGAACACCAACAACAATTATTGTAGCATCCAAATTCTGTTCAAATCCATTAAATCTTGGTTCAACTCACCAGTACTCAACTACTGGCGAGTTTAACCAAACTTGCTTGAAATTAGCCCAAATGAGCCAACTTAGCTCATTACTAATCCAAAACTTGAAGAAACTTTTTTTTTCTTTTTCAGGGTTATAAATGGTACAACATATGTATGTTTGGTTTTTTTTCTGGAAAAAAAAATAAATGATTTGAAAGAAAGCATAAGTATGTCGAGCATATACATCCACATGCAGATATTCTTAGAATTCACTATATACACAAACAAGTAAATTACGGAAAAAAAGAGCTTACATGTAAGGGCAAGGGTGATGGAAGATACTAGATTCCATTCCCCTAATCCTTCCTTAAATAATCAAATCCATTAAATCTTGTATGACGTAAATGTTTCTGTTCATATGTCAGTGTAAAAGATGTGAGTGGGAGCATTGAGTGCCATGGAAAGAAAAGAAGGAAATGGGTGAGGAGTGTGTCAGGAAAATTATATGGTAACTAATTCGACAGATAAATTGTCAAACTGGGACTCGTAAGCTTCGAGCTGCCATCACTATGTGTGTAGGGTTGAAGGTTAGCCTAACTTAGTTTGACCCAACCAATATAATGCTTATTAAAGGAAATACCTACAAGAAAACTATAATCTATTATCCAAAGATCTGTAGTGTGCCTGTAAGAGTTCAAAATATCATTGAGTTGAAGTCAAGTTTTATGATTCAAAGTAAAGATGTTTGTTATGACTTAATAATTTACAATTTATGAGGTTTTCTACAGTCATAAATATCAATGTTTTCTCTACAAAATCTATAACCATAATTTATAAAAGTCAAAACAATGTTAAGATTTATTCCTATTTGTATAACAGAATGCACTCTAGTATGTTTCAATCCTATGAAGTAAGAAAAGAGAAGAATGTAAGATATGACTACTAAATGGTAATGACATCTTTTAAGATAAATTCTACACTAGATTATGTACAAGTGAAGGAAAAGAACATCAAAATTCCTAAAGAAGCAATTTGAAACAAACAAAAAAATCCTTTATGTAGTCAAAACTATGAACAAGCTAAGTACCCAAAACCTGTTTCAAAAACATTTAAATGATACAAAGTGCTTCAAATGTCAAAATCTTATTTCTAATGGAAACATCTCAAGCAACTAAGTAATTTGTTTAACAAAATGGTGAGAGCATGCTTCCAACTAAGTTTTAGGCTATGTAACTGGGGATAAAACTCAATTTCACAATCCTTAAACTCAAATTGAAATACTAGGTTAGAACAATCAAGCGAACTACCAATTTTTTACAGATCAAAATAGATTGAAGAGGGAAAAAAGGCTATGGTATTATCGAAATACAAATTATTGAATGAATTCTAGGGTAACTCAACTTTCAAACTAAAACGTCAATCAAATATACCAAACAAAATTGTAGAAACAAAAAAAAAAAAAAAAAAAAACAATATGGAAAAAGAAATCATTTATGCAAATAAAAAGAAATTACTAAAGTGAATTCTACGGTCAATTCAATGATGGATTTGAGCTGTAAGAGGAAAAATTAACTACACCAGCACTGGAAAATTTAAAAGAGGAAACCAGTCAATGAATTTGAAAAGGAAAATTGTTATCTACGGGAGCAAAGTATGAGTAAGACTTATATGATTAACCTCTAACAATTAAATACACAGATTCACAATGGGTTTAGATTATACAAATTAGAATTTATAGAGTAAATTTGTTTTTCATTCAATCCACAATTTCTATGCTTAACAACTGATTCTACAAAATTATTTTGCCATGTGAAATTGGTGATTGTATAAAGTTGAAAACGAAATTGCAAAAGAGAAATAGAAATATGATCCACAGGAGAGCCAATCCCAGGAATTTCACAATGCAGCCATGCAAATTATATACATAATATCATTTCTAGAAATTGGATTCTTCATTAGATGGAAATGGGGTTACAAAATAATCAGTCTTGTGCCCAACTCGTCTTCATATCCCTTTCGATGAGTTACATGCATATATATAATAAACAAGGGGAAACATCAATCCCTTAAAATATTGATCCCTTAGAGATAGAAACTGTCCAAGTAAACATAGAAATTCCAGTTCCATATTTATTACAAATCGATGACTAGCTGGAACCACCAAATCATAGCTCTGATGCAAGTGTTGATTTTGAGACAGCTGGTGTTCTTCAACTGAAATTAGGGCCAAGATTCTAGGTGTCGAATGAATGACTTGTGTGGAATATGATGGGTCATTAACTATCTAGGATTACCAATGAACAAAACCCATGTGGCGTATTTGGTAATGGAGGCCTGCACATATGTTAACCAACAATTCCTCTTCTGCATAGGTGTTGGATTGACTGTCGGATTGCAAAATTTCACATCTACCCAACACAACAATGTATAAACCAAGTAATGAGTCTGAGTATAATTTTGAATTCATAAAAGGGTTAAAATTAATTCAAAATGACTTTGATTAAGCTTCCATAATATATTATCCTCAAAATGTTAGATTAAGAACCAAAAGGAATGGTTGATATGCACAAACCTAGTCAAATATCTAGTTCCCATACATAATTAAGCTTAAAATTCGATATAAGATGGGAAAAATAGGGACCCATCACTCCCCCACACTGAAGATCTTGCAGGTCCCATTGCAAGAGAACAAAAACTGATAGAAAAATTGAATTTAGTACCTGCACTTAGGAGGGGATGAGGTTGGTTTCTGCACTGTTACTCTAAGCTCTTTGAGTTTTTTTTTTGTATTTTTTTTTTCAATTTATTCCTTAGTCTCCTATTAGATAAATGATACAACTTGTGTATATGAGAATTCAATCAAAAAGTTGAAGTTACGAAGAGTGAATATTGAAAAGACATAAAGAAATTTACAAAAAAAATTCATACCATTCTGTCACCTATTAGAATAATGATTATGCACATAGAGCAATTGATATTGATATGGCGACTCCATGAGAACCTATCATAATATTTATGGATTGTAAAATGAATGTAGGTCATTATCCAAGTCAAATAGAGTGATATGAAATTATATCGAGATTGTCAAATATAATTTTGCTCCTATTGTATGCATAATGACACAAGAAAATATGGCCTACCATATAAGAATATAATTATCAATTTTAGGCTACAAGTAATAGCATGGTATAATAAGTAGATAGAATTTACAGGACTTACTCCAACACTCTTGTGATCAAATTTCCAACATTATTTCACGTACCAATTTCAGAACACTATTCATAAGAGGATTAGTATCTTTGAAGATATGGCACATCCTTGGGACATCAATAAATTGAGATTGGCTTGTATTGTTTTATGCAAACACTTTGGATTATCAACAAGAGTTGACAAGCAATTCTAGGAAGCCATTATTATTATTCTAAATAAAACTAGAATTTTTTTGAAAAAGAAGGATAAATGCTAAGTGATAGGAATGAACAAAATACTTATAGATTTTAAGATTAGAAATATCTCATGCATGCTCACTAATACCATAAAAGTTATGTAGGGAATTTTCCTTGTGTTCCTAGATAGAAAACATGAGAGTATAGATGGTCTGGAAATCCTATAGGAAACAAGTCATCCCTTATTCATTTTTCAAAGACTTATTGTCATCCAAGGAATAAGGATAAATTTCACATTGTGAGTTCGTTAAATTTCTTTAGTTATGGGTCCCACTTCTAGGATAGTAACATCGTAGATATAGTTTGAATTAGATAACACGATCTAATTTTAACTTACAACTATTCTCTAATGACAAATGAATTGGCTTAATCATGAATACATGCACTCAAGGTCTTTGTTTGATTGATCCATATGCATAGAAATATGTTTATTATGTCTCTTTTACCTGGCATTGCCCCGCTGCTAGAAATCTTGTTTAGAACCTCGACGGGTTCACCTTGGTACCATACAAGCATAGTCCCGCTGCCAGCGAGCCTGCTCAGTACCCCAACGAGTTTACCTTGGTACCATACAAGCATAGCCCCACTGCTAGTGAGCCTATTCAGTATCCCGACGGGTTTGCTTGTATTTACCAAACTTCCTTAATTATTTATTATTTTACTTGGCATGGACCCGCTGCCAGCAAGCCTGTTCAGTACCCTGATGGGTTTTCCTCATAACTATAAAAGTATTTCAAAAAAATATTAAAGTATGTGGAAGCTTGTTGGTACTAGAGTATATTAGTTTTACTAAGCATATAAATCAATTAAATTTAACCCATAATTAACATTATTTATAATATCCTGAAATTATAGTTCGTGCCAAAAAGAGAATGACCTAAAGCTGTCATCTAGCCCTAAGTCTATCCTCTTCATATACAATTTTATTAGTGTTCCTCCATAGGTAGAAATGTCACTTACTCTTGTGCTACTACTTAATAAAGATACTTAAATAATAAGCTTTGATGATGAGTCTGGGACGTACAAGTTGCTGATAAGTATTAGATAGAGCTTAAAGTTATGGTAAATTCCCGTGATATTTGAAGTTAGCCTTGAGCAAATGTTATAATGAATAGTCAATGAATAGTCATAAATATGCATGTATGAGGATAAATAAGGATTTTTAATTTTTTTTTGGTTTAGCCATTAGTATTATCTTCTTCATAGTTCCTTTTATTGAAAAAGAAAACAAAAAGTGAAGTTGCATTAATCTTTAAGCTAAACATGCAACTTTTTTTTATTTATATACATATTTTCTATCCTAAAAAAAATAAAGAAAACTTTTATATTCATGTATATGAGCTCTTCCAATGTAACCAAGTGCGAAGTAAGATGAAAAGTACACCTTTATCCACATATGAGAAGGTTATTGCAGTGATTGCTTGAGTATGGAGAACCAACCAACTTACTTGTTTCTACATCAGAAGTTTTCGAAGGAAGGAATGGTATTGTGGCCTCATTACCTCTTGGAACCAGCTCTCGATGAAATCCTGATACTCTCCTTCCTTCATTAAGTCATGTGGGTCCTCTTCTTCTGAATGTTCAATTGCTTGAGTACATGAAGGATCCATTGATATATATGTGGAGAAATATTCAATTTCAGGTCGATCTTCGTCAAATGTAGTCTCCAAGTTTCCAATATCCTTGGTAGTTTGGTAGGAGAGTCTATTTGTATTTCATTGGACTGTGGTTCTTCTATGATTTCTGGAGAGGTAGATAAATTCTTGACTTCTGTCAAGATGCATTGAGGGAAATTTCAACTCAAAATGGGCCTTTTAACTTTTATTCAAATTCCATGTCATCATGTGTTAGCCAATGAAATTGCTTTAAATTTGAAATACCGTATATTTATTAAACACTTTTTTAATATAAATTTGGGGATAGGTATCATAAAAAAACTACTTTTTTTGTTTGTATTTTTGACATATCTCCCTGTGTTTTTACTCGAATTTCGATCGGGAGAGCTTGTTGAATGCAGAATTAAATTCCGCATCCAACGAGTACCCACTCAGCATACTTTTGATGGACCTCGCTACCCCAAAAAAAACAAATACCTGAAAAAATGGAATGATGACATCATCATTCCATTTTTTCAGGTATTTCTTGTTTTTAGGGTAGTTGTCATCATTCTGTTTTTTCAGGTATTTATTTTTTTTGGGGTAGCGGGGTCCGTCAAAAGTATGTCGAGTGGGTACTCATTGGATGCAGAATTTAATTTTGCATCCAACGAGCTCTCCCGATCGAAATTCGAGTAAAAACACAGGGAGATATGTCAAAAATACAAACAAAAAAGTAGTTTTTTTATTTTCTTCCTCCAAAATTAATAAATATTATTTTATTATTTTAACTATTATTTTATTAATTCATTTTAGGAGGCCCATTTTGAGTTGAAATTTCCTCTAATGTGTTCTCCTTGAGAAGAAGAAATTCAGATCCCAGCTGCTGCTAGGATTTGAGAGTGTTTTCTCAAACTGATGGTCACCTCTGAATCCATTTTGTCGGTTGATAGATCCTACTTCACACATGGATTAGTATTCAAGGTTCTTACATCACTCACATATATAGATATATATTTTAATGATTTGAATAGAAAAACTACCTTAAATTAAAATACTCTTAAAGCAAATTTGTGCAAACCAAAGAAAATTAAATCTTAAAAACTAATTGCAAAATTGAAAAAATCCCCACACTTATAGATAATATAAACACGCTTGTGAAAGAGAGATCAAACTAACACTTGCATAAAAGTAAACAAACCGGTAGGCATAATAAACACACTTGCATAGAAACACTCTTGGGAAAAATAAACACACTTGCGGAAAATAAGCATGCAGAAAGTAGACACACTTGCGAAAACTAAATCAAACATGCGAAAAAAGAAACACAATTACGAATAGGAAAATTATTGGAATGAAAAGGAAAAACAAGGTTTTGGGGAAACCCACCAAAGCGGATGCGTTGGGTTATTACGTTATACAAATTCTGTAGTGAAGTCATCTGTATGTCTTATCATTTCTCCTACCCCTTGATGTGTAATGTAAATGAAACCTATCTATCTACACTTCAACCCCTTTAGCACCTCCTCGACAACGACACCAAAAATGTCAGGAAAATTATATGATAACTAATTCGACAGTTAAATTGTCAATTCGGGACTCGTAAGCTTTGAGGTGTCGTCATTATGTGTGCAGGGTTGAAGGTTAGCCTAACGTAGCCTAACCCAACCAATATAATGATTATTAAAGGAAATACCTACAAGAAAACTATCATCTATTATCCAAAGATCTGTAGTACGCCTGTAATAATTCAAAATATCATTGAGTTGAAGTTAAGTTTTACGATTCAAAGTAAAGATATTTGTTATGACTTAATAATTTACAATTA
Source organism: Pseudotsuga menziesii (assembly GCA_001517045.1). Taxonomy (NCBI): domain Eukaryota; kingdom Viridiplantae; phylum Streptophyta; class Pinopsida; order Pinales; family Pinaceae; genus Pseudotsuga; species Pseudotsuga menziesii. Next base: position 172,584 of record LPNX010653463.1, on the reverse strand, counting down.
ATGAGGTTTTCTATAGTCATAAATATCAATGATTTCTCTACAAAATCTATAACTATAATCTATACAATTCAAATACAATGTTCATATTTATTCCTATTTGTATAACAAAATGCAGTCTAGTATGTTACAAGGATGAAGTAAGCAAAGAGAAGAATGTAAGATATGGCTAGTAAATGGTAATGACATCTTTTAAGATAAATTCTACACAAGATGATGTACAAGTGAAGGAAAAGAACATCAAAATTCCCAAAGAAACAATTTGAAACAAAAAAAATACTTTATGTAGTCAAACCTATGAACAAGGTAAGTACCCAAACCTGTTTCAAAAACATTTAAATGATACAAAAGTGCTTCAAATGTCAAAATCTAGTTTCTAATGGAAACATCTCAAGCAAATAAATAATTTGCTTGACAAAATGGTGAGATCATGCTTCCAACTAAGTTTTAGGCTATGTAACTGGAGATAAAAATCGATTTCACAACCCTTAAACTCAAATTGAAATAATAGGTTAGAACGATCAAGTGAACAACCAATTTTTTACAAAGAAAAACCATATTGAAGAGGGAAAAGTCGCTATGGGATTTTGGAAATACAAATTATTGAATGAATATTAGGTAACTCAACTTTCAAACTAAAAAATTAATCAAATATACCTAACAAAATTGCAGAGAAAAACAATCTAGAAAAAGAAATCGTTTATGCAAATAAAAAGAAATTACTAAAGTGAATCCTAGGGTCAATTCAATGATGGATTCGAGCTATAAGAGGGAAATCTAAACTACACCAATGCTGGAAAATTTAAAAGAGGAAACCAGTCAATGAATTTCAAAAGGAAAATTGTTATCTACATGAGAAAAGTATGAGTACACTACAACAAATCCTAGAATTAGCGTCCCATTTAGCGTCCCTTTTTAGTGTAATTTTTTTTACATTTAGTGGTAAAACTAGATGCTAAATGGGACGCATCATGGACAAAACTTAAAGCGTCTCAAAAGACACCTTTTTTTGCTTCCTAAATAGCATCCTTTATGGCATCCAAAATAGCGTCTCTTTTTTAACTTCTAGAATAACGTCCAACGTTGCTTCCTAAACAACGTCGAGGTTTGCTTCCAGAATAGCGTCAAACTTTGCTTCCTAAACAACGTAGATGTTTGCTTCCTAAATAACGTCATATATTGCTTCCTAGTGAGTGGTTGTTTTTGCTTCTTAAATGACACCCTCGTTAGCGCCATATTTGCGTCCTTAATAGCACCATGTTAGCATCCATTTTTGCTACCACTTTAGTATCCCATTTTGCACCATGTTTTACTTCTAAATATGTGCCAATTTTCGCTTCCAAATTTGCATCAATTTTTTCTTCCTTTTTTGCATTGTGTTTTGCTACAAAAATGACGCCAGATATTTCTTCTATTGTTGCACCATATTTTGCTTCCTATGTAGCGTCATCTTTTGCTTCCAAAGTAATGTCTTATTTTTCTACCATATCAACGCCATGTTTGGCTTCATCATTAACGCCACGTGTTGCATCCTTTTTAATGCCTAGTTTCGCATCTCTCATGTTTTGGTCACTAATTTAGTTGTTTTTAGTAATTTTATATACAAGTTTTGGTCATTTTGTTTGGTCACCTATCTCTTATTTTTTGCTTACTAATTTAGTTTTTTTTAACCGATATTATAGTATCATTAGGGCATGGAGGAATCGAACCATCAACCTCTTGCTTGTAAGGAAGGCGCTCTTCCATTGAGCTAGAACCCTTTAAGAAATTGGGAACCTAACTTATGGAGTCCTCTATAATGGTAAAAAAGATTAATACACAACTTTGAGTATCTAATGGTCAAAAAAGGATGATAGATTGTATTATCTTCAACATGGGATTGATTACGTTCCTTGTTTCTCTATATATCATTATCCTATGATTGTAAAGTTTCTATCATTACAGTACCAACATCTGCAACTTGTGAGGTAGTAGCATCACCTTTTTCCTGTGATCTGGTGGTATCATGGGTCTAACCTGATTTTGTGTCATCAACTAGTTAAGCCCTCTATAACTGAGAAAAAAATTATCCTCAATTCCTAATTCTATCATAGTGCCACTCATTCCTCTAAGTTACTAACTATGATCAACCCAGCTACTCAAACAATTTATTGGTCACCCACTTCAAAGTGTTCACTAAATATAATCCAAATGGGACAGATCTAAAGTACTTTCAATATTAATCTATGCTACAACCCTATCATTCTCTGCAATCATAGACACCTTACATTATATATGTCCTTAAACTATGAATTCTAAAGTTCGAATCCAAGAAAAACAATTTATAATCTAGCAATTGTTCAACAACTAGAAATTTTAAAAATTACATATTGCTCAACAAAAAACTGATCTAAATGGGGTAGATCAATATGGGGTAGTAGTCAATATGGCTCAGTCACCAAGTGTGAAAACCACAACAGTGATACTCAGCCCCACATACAATAGCAGTCAATATGAATCAGCCACCAAGTGTGAAAACCCCAGCAGTGATACTCAGCCCCAAAATTGGTACCATTGTAGCAAGGCAAGATAAATTTAGAAAACAGAACTTTCATCTCTTTTAACTTTAACACTCCGATGGTCGCTGTGTTAAAGTTGGTCCTTGAGATACACTTCATCAAATGCAATGTACAAAACATAAACAATAATATAGTACAAAAAACAAACTAATGACCGGCAACTAATAAATAACAATGCCAGATTATATCTGGTTTGAATCAGCCTTATACTCAGATACTTCTAGGATCAAATCGTGTCACTAAAAGGACAAGATCAACAATGAAATAGTTGACATACATTGAGAGAGAAAAGGTTAGGAATAAGGTTAGGCACATACAGTAGCAGTCAATATGACTCAGTCACCAAGTGTGAAAACCCCAACAGTGATACCCAGCCCCAAACACAGTTAGGCACCAGCAGGATCACAACCAGTTCAAGAAGATTAACACAAGTCACAGCTGAGATCTTAGGAACCCAACAAGGTCAAGTCAGAGTCCTAACAACCCACAAGAATCATAGCTCTATACAAACACCTCATAGATGTCACAACTCAAGTTCAATGAGCACACACAACGATCTCAAGGGTTATGATGTCACAGCCCAGCACAGGTGGCATCCAAGAGTCATAGCTCAAGTCTGAACAACCCCAAGTCCCAAGGGTCACGATCCGCTCTAACAAACAGCAGAAGGGTCACATCCTAAATCTGGGAAAGCAACAGTGATCACGACCCAATCTAAGAAGTCACAAAAAAGTCATGATGTGTCCAAGAGGGCTCAAAAAAGTCATCAATAGTCACGACCTGTTAGAGAAAGCATCAACATTATATGGTTTAGTTAAGGTAAGGTCAAACAGTCACAGCCTACCCAAGAAGGGTTTTACCTAGTCATGACCCAACTCAAGAAGGGTTCCACACAATCATGGCCCAACTAGCAACTCAAACATAGTTCAAATCTAAGGGGTTTATATCAGTCACATCCCAACCCTAAGTGGATTCTATTAGTCACAACCCTTAACATAAAGGTGTCTATTAGTCATGGCCTCCTCAAGAAGGGCTTCTATCAGAATTAGCATCCTACAAAATATTATGCCCATCTCAAGGAATATCAACACACGTCAAGGAAACCCTTAACAAGCTGAGAAGATTGACACGACTTATCCATAACAGCAACAACTTGAACAGGAAGACGAAAACACTAACAGGCTAAGAGGAGAGGTGGTGGCAGCTCAGAGATAGAAACAAAACCCTAGACGTCAATCTATTAGCATCCACAAATACTAGACATGTGAAAGATAATATCTTCAAATTTCTCTTATGAACGCACTCTCTAAAATGAAATTCAAGACTTGAATTTATAATCTTAACAAGCCTTCTAGAAAGGTTAATCCACAAACCCCTATCTTTTAGGGTTGTTACCAAACATAACATAAAATAATGTTAAGTTGACTTAGGATAGGGTACTAATAGTCAAGTGCTCATATAAAATAAAATAAATAAGGTTACTATCATCATACCAAAGGTTCTCATGGTACCACATACAACAAGGGTGCTAGGACCAAAAGGACCATAAGTCTACTAATCGTCAAAACAAGGTGGTAAGGAAACCCCCATACCCATAAGACCATGGCGTACAATAAAGGTGGGGAAACAACCCCTTTTACCCACAAGACTAACAAGACCAAGGACATTAATCTTTTCTCTCTCAAGGTATATTGTCATGTGTGTTCCATCCAATTTTATCATCATTGTATAAGGAGAATTCACGACAACATGTATCGTGACTTCTCAAATACACATTATAGGAGGTCTATACAGTGAAAGGGTGTTTTTCAATATATTTATATCTCATAACTTGCGGCCATGAGCTTGTACCTGTGCACTATATTTAACATGTATTAACACTTACTTGTCTACATCCCTGTTTGCATTCAGAATACGAAAAGAAAGCTTCTGGTCTAGTTTATCTGGAGTGGGATGTAGGAAAATAATGTCATTCTCTTACTAAGGTGAGAAAGAAAATCAAAACCAAATATGTTTTGAGGATGGAGACTCAAAAAAAGTCAGATATACTAGCAGCCCAGAGCATTTGGAGACCTTGCACAGGTACAAGTTCCTTGATCGAGAACTTGTGGATAGTGTTCCCAAGTTATGAGATAAAAATATATCGAAAAACACACTTCAAACTGTACATACCTCCTATAATGTGTATTTGCTTCAAACTGGGATAAATAACTTCAACAATGTTTACTAATTTCACAAACCTCAAGAGAAAGATCCATCGTATATATAATGAAAGTACTGCAGATTTAAAAGCCATTCACCACAATAATATTTGGCAAAATAAGGTCTGATATAATTTATCTCATAGCTAGAATCTTCACAAAAATGATAATTGCTTACAGAGAATACATAGATCACTAGTTGGTGAAAGAGTGAACAGTTGGTATTGGCTGGTAACTATAGTATGGGGAGGAAAACACCCTTTCACTGTACAAACATCCTATAATGTGTGTTTTCTTCAGACTATTTGTTTGAAATAAATAACTTCAACAATTCTTACCAATTATCAAGAGTAATATCCTCCATATATATATACTGAAAGTACTATAGATTTAAAATACATTCGCCACAATAATATTTGGCAAAATAAAGCCTGCTATAACTTATTTCAGAGCTAGAATCTTTACAAAAATGATAACCACTTACAGAGAAAACATGGATCACTGGTTGGTGAAAGAGTGAGCATTGGGTATTGGCTGGTAACTATAGTATGGCAAGGAAAAACACCCATTCACTATACAGGCCTCATATAATGTGTATTTGCTTCAAACTGGGATAAAGAACTTCAACAATGTTTACCAATTTCACAAACCTCAAGAGAAAGATCCACCATATATATAATGAAGGTATTGCATATTTAAAAGACATTCAACACAATAATATTTGGAAAAATAAGGTCTGATATAATTTATCTCAAAGTTGGAATCTTCACAAAAATGATAACCAGTTACAAAGAATAAGTGAATCACTAGTTGGTGAAAGAGTGTAACACTTGGGATTGGTTGGTAGCTATAGTATGGCAAGGAAAGACATCCTTTCACTATACATACCTCCTATAATGTGTAATTGCATCATATTGTTTGTTTGGGATAAAGAACTTCAACAATGCCTACCAATTTCACAAACCTCAAGAGCAAGGTGTGTTCGTCCAGTATTCAGCTATTTCCTGTGGAAGAAATTTAATGTGGAAGAAATTTAAAAAAAAAAGGGGATTGTGGAAGAACCTTTTCCAATAAAGTGGGTTGAATGGGTGGATTGAGATTAACAAGAAGAAAGGAAAAAATATATTGTAGAACCTTTCCAATGGGGTGGGTTGATTTAAAAAAGAAAGAAAGAAAGAAAAAAGAGCAGGATCCAGGATTATTTTTATAAGGGCAAAAATGAAATATCCATTAATTCTACAAATGTAATATGCACATGTTGCATGTAATTTCCATACCATTTCTAGATCCATAACTTGGATCTGCTTGAATTTTCCATCTTTCTCCCAGAGGGGCATCATCGATGACTTCCAAGTGGATCTATAAGATCAAGCATGCAATCCATATTGGCATTTGGGAAGGCACATTATATAGGCTATGGAGTCAGCCAGCTTGCAAGCTTAGAGAGAGTCATGGATGGTATACAGTGTACTTGAGGGCGTAGGATGATCGTCTCAATGAAAGTGAAAAATGATGATGTAAAGGTTTAGGTTTAGGCTTTCTAGGGTTTAGGTTTACTTCCTATGGTTGTGGTCCCCCTCCATTCTCTTTCATTCCATATGCCCTATTATGACCCAGATTCTTTGCAGCACACCCTACTAGATGTGCAAAAGAGGGGGGTCCTTTTGCTATTGTAAAATTCTAAGCTAGGCCTATCTTATGTAAAAAGCACTGGTCAATTGGCTACCAAGACCCCTTGGTTGGTCATGGCAAGTTCTCTTGGTCCTCATTTCAAGGTGTATTGGTCTTGAGGCCCTGTTGACTACCCCTTGATGGGTAGTAACTCCCTTTCATGTTGAATATTTATGCCCTAGGTAGGTATTGGTGCATCTTGGGGTGACTCCATTAGGACACATGATTTGTGGAGCCCCTAGCCACACTTGTGATATTATTCTTTGTAAAGGTTATTGTGCTTGTAAGGGTTTTCCTACTTGCTTTAGCACACCTCTTATATGCCCACTTGGACCTTATTGTGTTGTATTACCACTCCTCTTAGTTATCTTGGTCAAAGACATGAAGATGTCCACCTTAGAAGATCTCTTTGAACGGAGTATCTTGCAAAAGGAGGGAATTGAGAGAAAAAGCACATTGTTGGGGTTAGTTGGGGTTAGTTGGGGACGTTGAAATTGATCTCTTGTTGCCCTAGGAACAAGACTAAGGTCTAATTCCCTTTTCCTATTAAAAAATTATAAAACCTCTACATCTTTATTTGAAATAATACAAAACAAAACATTATATTCCAAAAAGCCCTTAAAATCAAATATTAGAAAAATACAAAATATATTGTGTTGGTGAAGAATTTAATCCATCAAAAGTGAGTCATTGCCTTAAATTTGTGGTCAATCCTCAAGGGTGTCCCCTCTTGATGGTTAGTTTATTATATCTAACAATGTTGGCAAGTGCTGGTGCTTTTTTCAGATCTGATTTTGACAGGTACAACCATCCAATTTCAAGTTTGAAGGGCTATACAAGCCAAGGACAAAGTCTCCTACCAGCCCTAGTCACCTACGACCCCATCTAGAGACCAGATTTGGTGTTCTTGTAATTTTTGGGGGCTGGTTAGGGCACAAACCAGAACTACGATTCCATTTGCAACCATCATTTGGCCTATTTTTCAAGATCTAGAGGCTGTTGGGAATCATCTCCAAAGTGCCTAGTGTCCCAAGACATTATTGGCACCTCACTGACACCTTCAGCAGGGATGCTAGAGATGTTAAATGTTCTTAACCAGATTTGGTTAGCTATTTCTAGATTTTTTCTACTCATCAGTTGGTTGCCATAAAGTTATGGTTTCAACCCCTCTCTATTTGGCACACATTCCTAGGTAAGTTAGCTTTGTGTTAAGTGATTTTCATCTATTTTTAGGGCATATTTTTCTAGATGTGCTTTCGTAACAGCAACAAGCTTTTGCTCATCTCCTATAATGGTGTGTAAATTAAAAATTAAAAACTCCCTTGCAAACAGTCAAAAGTGAGTCATTTCCTTAAATTTGTGGCCAATCCTCAAGGATGTCCCCTCTTGATGGTTAGTTTATGATATCTAATGATGTTGGCAAGTTCTAGTGCTTTTTTCAGATCTGATTTTGACAGGTACAACCATCCAATTTCATGTTTGAAGGGTTATACAAGCCAAGGACAAAGTCTCCTACCAGCCCTAGTCACCTAGGACCCCATCTAGAGACCAGATTTGGTGTTCTTGTAATTTATGGGGGCTGGTTAGTGCACAAACCAGATCTGCGATTCCATTTGCAACCATCATTTGGCCTATTTTTCAAGATCTAGAGGTTGTTGGGAATCATCTCCAAAGTGCCTAGTGTCCCAAGACATTATTGGCACCTCACTAACACCTTCAGCAAGGATGCTAGGGCTGTTAAATGTTCTCAACCAGATCTGGTTAGCTATTTCTAGATTTGTTCTACTCATGAGTTGGCTGCCATAAAGTTATGGTTACAACCCCTCTCTATTTGGCACACATTCCTAGGTAAGTTAGCTTTGTGTTAAGTGATTTTCATATATTTTTTAGGCACATTTTGCTGGCTGTCCTTTCATAATAGCAGCAAGCTTTTACTCATCTCCTATAATGGTGTGTATATAATATCCTATCTCCTACCCTCTTTTACTCCATAAGGCACTGTCCTTTGTTAATAGGTTACTTGTGAGTTATTTTTCAGGTCTACCCCACATATATTAGGGGCTCCCCCTTGGTCTCTAGGAGTTGGACTAAAATATGGGGAGTTTGGGCTGTGTTGACATTGGGTACAAATCCTTTCGTGCTTACCCTTGTAGCACCATGATTCAGGACTTTCATCAGGGTGCTCTTCTGAGCCATAACATACCCTTCATTTTCTCATGCAGCTTTGTTTTTATATTTGTATGGGTGTTATTTTACCAAGGATTTGTTTCCTCTTCATGGAACTAGATCCATCGCAAGATGAAGCATTTTCGTTTACAGGAAACGGTTCAAGATTCGAGATTCAATGATTTGGCACCTCCCATAGGAGCTTGTGGTAAGTTGGTTGTTGATGTAATTCTAATTTCGGAATGTATTCATCCATATTTCTTATGTATTTTAACCCGATGTTTATTCCTGGATGTATTTTAATGTATTTGAGTCATGTCATACCCCAATGTTTATTCCGGGAAGTTTCTATAATGAGAAAGTCATGCCAAGTCATTGTGGGTAACCCTCCTATTGTTCAAGGGTTAAAGTCCCCACAGTTGTGGGGCCCTTGGTTTATTAGACTATTCTAGTGAATTCAACCCTAGGTGATTCATTGTAAGTCAGGGAAATAGTCCCCACCATTGTGTTACCCTCCTATTGGTCGGAGGAGGCAAAGTCCCCACAAGTGGTGGGGCACTAGGGTTATTATACACTCCTAGAGATGTTGGCTCTAGTAAGTAATTTTTAAGTGAGGTCGACATGTTGGAGTGCACTTCAAGTGAATGAAAGAATATAAATATAGAGTGAGCCTCTCTATTTACCTCACTTGCAACACTCACACTCACTCATTGGGGCACATGAGTGAGAGAGGAGAATCTCTCTCAGTGTGAGAGAGAGAGACTGTTGCTGTTAGGAGATCATCTTACTGTTTTCCGGTTTTACCTTTGGTGTTGATTCTATCTTTGAGGAAGTTGTGGGGTTTTCTCCTTTGTGGTTTCCCCGAGGAAATTTCTTTGTGTCTCTTGTCTCTTGTGTTGTGCTTATGTTTTATTGCTGTGCTTTTTATTCTCTAAGTTAAAAGATCCTAAGATCATAATACTAGCTTATATGATAAAAATATAACATGGTATCGGAGCTAACCTGAGAAGAAGACATTATGCAGTTGTAGAAGCTAGGGATTATTACTTTTTGGGTCTCTCTCCACAATCCATCAGCAAAATTATGCTAGGCTGACTCTCCATTGAAGGGCGCATCTTTCTGTCGAAGCGGAATTCGATTTCGAGCATTTTGAGTTTTCGATGCGGAAATTAGGGCTTTCTACAGAAGAGAAATTTTTGAGTGATCCTAGCATAGGATTGTTCTCCTCATCAAAATATAATTTTAGAGACTTGGATCAAGAAATTTGGTTGGGTGAAACTCTGGGAAAGTCAAACCCTACTTTGACCCCGAGCTAGAAAAACCCTAAATACTAAAACTGCTAAGTTTTGGTAAATTCACTATATCCCGATATTGGAGAAGTTTCAGGAGATTAAAATTGTAGGGGAAAAAGATAAAATCCTGATTCAGACTGTATCCAAAAATAGGCCTCAGATTCACTATATTCTGGGAGCTATGATCCCTCCAAGTTAGGGTTCTAGCCTCTTCTAGAATCCATCCCTAAACAGGAGACCTGGGGAGAATTGCTATAGCTTGGGATAAAGAGGTCCAAATGGAATTCATGAAGTTGTTCCAGAAATGGCATGGAATATTCTTTATTTTTTCTAAATTTTAGACTTAGAAGATCAACCAGTGACACGTGGAAGGCCATACAACTTCGCTGGTCTGAACAGTTCTGTAACAGGTCACCGTGGGAAAAGGATCATAAGTCCCAATTGATGAAACCAATTCTGATTAATCCTATGGTTTTGGATCAGGGACATGTGAGGATACCTCAGTGAGAAATTTCAGACACAGAGGAGCAGTAATTTAGGATAGATCACAGAAACAGTAACAGGAATTTCTGCAGAATAAATTGGAAAACTAGGGCTTCCTGTTCCAGGAGCTTCCCTCCACTGTTTTCAGAAAAGGAGTACATTGGATAGCTCCATTTGAAGAGATCTATCTGTCTATCCAATTATATCTGAAAGATTCCAAGTTTTTTAAAATTAGGGTATCTGTGACAAACCCTAGATCAGCCAGCTCTGGAACCATGACGGACACCTCAAATCAGTAAGATCTAATCCATTGCTATTTTCATTTGAGGTTCTCATTTCAAAGTGATATATCACATTAGCTTGATGGTAAGCTTGGTGAAGTTGAACAACTTCCAAGCATGGAAGTATATGATCTCTTTGAAGAAAATGAATTGGACACCTACATGAGTAGAGAGGTTCCAGTTCCAGAGGGAGATCAGACTAGAAGTCTTACACAAGAAGAACTTGGTCAAGGTCAAGAAGATCATTGTTGATTCAGTCACGAATCAGCTTGTACTACAAGTGTCTTCCCTAAAGACACCGAAGATGTTTGATTCCTTGAACAAGATATTTGAAGGGAAGAACATACATCAGAAGATGACCTTAAGAAACCAATTGAAGAATGTGAATATCTAGAATGCAGAGACCATACAATCATACTTTACTAAGGTATCTCAAATCAAAGAACAACTTGAAGTGGTAAAAGAAGAACTGGAGAATGCAGAAGTGGTGATAGCCACCTTGAATGGCCTCCCAGGATCATGGGATTCATTCATTCGAGGAATGTGTGCCAGAAGGAAGTGATTACTTTCAGTAGACTCTAGGAAGAGAACTCACAAGAAGAAGAAGCTCGAGAAGAGAATGTGGGAGTAACTGAAGATCAAGCTCTTACCATCCAAAGAAGATCCCTCAAGCAATGAGGAATACGAAGGAATCAACTCTTGAAGAACCTCTTATCCATCCTAGCTTTTGGATAAGAAACGATGCTATTATGAATGAAGAAGACGATGAAGTTGAAGGCTCAAGAAGAAGTCTACCCATGAAACAAATAAAGATAAGTATTCAATTGTCATTTCATGATATTGTTTTGTTATGCATTTTTTTATATACAGTTGATTTATTATGCATGATAGGATGTTTGCATTAATGACAGTATACTACTAATATGCATGTGATGGGTAAGTAGCTCATGGTGCTATACAAATTCTCCATTGCTACTTATATAGAATGAAACCTCTTTGCTGACATATTGGATTAGTGCACAATCTCAATGTTGTCCTGGTAGAGATGGAAGGCATCTAGAAACGTTTCGTGAGATATGGATGAATGTTGTATTGGCTAAAGTAATTGCATGATCATATATTTATGCATAAGAATTTGCCAGTATGAATATTCCTTATGGAATGTTTCTAACCATATAAATGCATTTGACTTGTAGGAAAGATCGCATAAAAAATTGCCTACAAGCAAAGAAGAATGGAGACTTGTTCCAAAGAACAAGTGACGACAATTCAAAGATGAAAATAATATGACGAATGTAGCGACATCATTGATGCAGAACCTTCAAGCTATGAATAAGTAACCAAGAGGAAAGGGAAGATCAGTTCAAGAAGAATGATGTCTAGGATGCAGTATCGACACATGAAGAGAAGTTCATAGTTCCATCATGCAGTAGATGGAAACATCGTGGGATACAAATCAAGATTCGTAGCACAAGGCTTCTCATGAAAAGAATGCCTAGACTAAGAAGAGACATTTGCAGCCAGTAAGAATTGAAACACATATATGATGAGCTTGATGAAGATCTTAACCTTTGCTACAAGGTTGAAGATGGAAGTCTATACACTAGATGGTCACATAGAATATTAGCAGCATAGGAAGCTACTTGTCACTCCGGTGCAGAATGTTTCAATGCATAGAGTACAAAAGACAGATGGAGTATGATGCTCTGCTTCAGAGGGAGTGACTACAAAATATCCTAAGGATCGACATGACAGCTTTCTATCCAGTTTGGGATTTACCAAAAGTAAAGTAGATTCCAACCTTTACTACAAGGTTGAATATGGCAACCCAGTGATGCTCCTACTATATGTAGATGATCTATTTGTGACAGGTACAGATGGGTTTATTGTCGATACAAAGAGAAATCTTGCTGCTAAGTTCGAGATGAAGGACATGGGTATGATGCATTACTTTCTAGGTATGGAGGTGTGGCAGAGTATGGATGGAATCTTCCTTGGACAAGGGAAGTACGCAGTAGAGATCCTGAAGTGATGGACTACAAGACTATGGCCACACCTATGGCATCGAACCTGAAGCTATTGAGTGATGCTTCATCAGAGACGGTTGATGCTACGATGTATCATCAAATGCTTGGGTCCTTGATGTACCTGACGAACACGAGACCAGATATTTGCTTTGCTGTGAACATCGTGAGCTAGTTCCTGACAGATCCGAGACATGTTCACTTGATTGCTGCAAAGCATATTCTGAGATACCTGAAGGGTACAGTTGATTATGGGCTCAAGTACGATGCAAATCAGAAGATTAACCTAGAGGGTTATGTTGATTCAGATTGGGTAGGAAGTGCCATCGATAGGAAGAGCACTTCAGGGTGTTGCTTCAGTATCGGATCAAGTGTGATCTCTTGGTTTAGCAGGAAGCAATCTTGTGTGGCACTGAGTACAGTTGAAGCAGAGTATGTTGCAGCTTGTTCAGCTAGTTGTGAGGTAGTATGGCTCAAGAAGCTACTGTCTGATTTATTTGATCTCCAGTTGGATGCTACTTGTATACATTGTGACAACCAGAGTTGCGTGAAGTTGTCATAGAATCCAGTGTTCCATGACAAGTCAAAGCATATCAAGATCAAGTATCACTATATCAGGGATATGGTGCAGAAGGGAGCAATGAAGCTCCAGTATGTTGCGATGGAGGAATAGATAGCTGATGTATTGATGAAGCCATTGGCTAGAGTGAAGTTTGAGTACTTCAGGGAGAAGCTTGGTGTTCTCCAGATTGAGATTTCCTCCAAGGGAAAGTGATGAGTCCCATTTCCATTCTGACATGGTGAGAGGATTGGTTCCTTCCATGGTCAGATATAAGAGCTGAGCCATCCTGTCATGGTGAGAGGTTTGGTTCCTTCCATGACAGATATGAGTGCTGAGATCCATAGCCATTCTGACGAGTAGGTCAGATGTAAGGGCTGATCCATTCCATCATGGTGAGAGGATTGGTTCCTTCCATGACAGATATGAGTGCTAAGCCATTCTAATATGACTGTAGGATGTGTTCCTACATGATCAGATATAAGGGATATTTCCATTATTGGAATGGAGCTTCCTGGTGAGGTACTAGTAAAACTCAGTTTTAGGACTGAGGGCCATTCTGATATGGCCATGAAATGTGTTCTCACATGATCAAATATGAGTGCATGGCCATTCTGATGTGATAGAGGGATGTGTTCCCACTTGATCAGATATAAGGGTTGAAGACATTCTATCATGGCTAAAGGATTAAGTTCCTCCCATGTCAGATATGAGTGCTAAGCCATTCTGACTTAGTGTCAGATATAAGGGCTACCACCATTCTTTGAATGGAGCTACCTCGTGAGGTACCAAGGATCCTTAGTCTAAGACTGAGAGCCATTCTGATGTGACTGAGGGATGTGTTCCCACATGATCAGATGTGAGTGCTGTGCCTTTTCACAGATGATAGTAGATGTGCCTATCATGCTGGTGATTGTAAGTGCAGTGCCTTTTCACAGATGATAGTAGATGTGCCTATCATACTGGTGATTGTAAGTGCAGTTCCTTTCCACAGATGGTAGTAGGTGTGCCTACCATGCTAGTGGATGTGAGTGCAGTGCCTTTCCACAGATGGTAGTAGGTGTGCCTACCATGCTGGTGGATGTGAGTGCAATGCCTTTCCATAGATGATAGTAGTTTGTGTCCTATCATGCTGATGGATGTGAGTACAGAGCCATTTCACAGATGATAGTAGTTTGTGTCCTATCATGCTGGTGAATGTGAGTACTGGACCTTTCTAATATGATTATAGGATTGGTTCCTACATGATCATATGTGAGTGCTGGGTGTGCCTTTCTAATGATTAGGTTAGATGTAAGTGTTGGGTGAAGACCTACATGATGGCTAGGCCTACAACTAGCATGAAAAAGGGTTGGCTCTGTAGAACTTGTTGTGACAAGAAGAATCATGAGATAGCACCAGTGATGATCCAGATCGAGTGATGATCCAAATCTAGTGATGATGATCCAACAGTGATGATCCAGATCAAGTGATGATCTAGATCCAGTGATGATGTCCAGTAATGATGTCCAGTGATGATCCAAATCCAGTGATGATCCAAATCCAGTGATGATCCAGATCCAGTGATGATGATCCAACAGTGATGATCCAGATCCAGTGATGATGATCCAGCAGTGATGATCCAGATCCAGCAGTGATGATCCAGATCCAGTGATGATCTAGATTCAGTGATGATGATATAGATCGAGTGATGATCTAGATTCAGTGATGACGATCCAGATCGAGTGATGATCCAGATCTAGTGATGATGATACAGATCTAGTGATGATCTAGATTCGGTGATGATGATCCAGATCAAGTGATGAACCAGATCCAAACAAAGATGACTTGAAGATGAAGATGACTTGAAAGATGAAGATGATGAGAACTCAATGATGATCTAGATGATACAGAGAAGAAGACTTGTGCTAATAAATTGTGTCGAGAGAATACCTTCCTAGTTAAGAGGGAGTGTTGATTTAATTGTAACTTCGGAATGTATTCATCTGTATTTCTTATGTATTGTAACCCGATGTTTATTCCAGGATGTATTGTAATGTATTTGAGTCATGTCATACCCCGATGTTTATTCTGGGAAATTTCTATAATGAGAAAGTCATGCCAAGTCATTGTGGGTAACCCTCCTATTGGTCAAGGGTTAAAGTCCCCACAGTTGTGGGGCCCTTGGGTTATTAGACTATCCTAGTGAAGTTTAGGTGAGTCATTGTAAGTCAGGGCAATAGTCCCCACCATTGTGTTACCCTCCTATTGGTCAAAGGAGGCAAAGTCCCCACAAGTGGTGGGGCACTAGGGTTATTAGACACTCCTAGAGATGTCGGCTCTAGTAAGTAATTGTTAAGTGAGGCCGCCATGTTGGAGTGCACTTCAAGTGAATGAAAGAATATAAATAGAGAGTGAACCTCTCTATTTATCTCACTTGCAACAGTCACACTCACTCATTGGGGAGCATGAGTGAGAGAGGAGAAGCTCTCTTAGTGAGAGAGAGAGATTGCTGCTGTCAGGAGATCATCTTATTGTTTTCTAGTTTTACCTTTGATGTTGATTCTATCTCTAAGGAAGTTGTGGGGTTTTCTCCTTTATGGTTTCCTCGAGGAAAATTCTTTGTGTCTCTTGTCTCTTGTGTTGTGCTTATATTTTATTGATGTGCTTGTTATTCTCTCAATTAAAAGATCCTAAGATCATAATACTAGCTTATATGATAAAAATCTAACATTGGTAACACACAAGAGCTCTTAAAGTGCAATCATTACCTAGTAAACCTAGGAGATACTAGGACACTAGGAATCCATAAGCAGTTACAATAGGTCACATTGGCAGTCATACATTGATTCTGTCATTTTCCAACCTTCTCTTCTAATCACAGTTCCACCATGCTAATGAGCCACCCTTTCACCCCTTCCAATAAGTCTGGACTAAAGATGAATGACTATCTTGAAAAATGAAGGAAATCTGCCTGCAACCCTGTGTGACCATGTATAAACTTTGAACAATGGCCGCCAACTGTAGAAATACAAAACCTAGAGGAAAGCATGCAAGTCTGAAGTGTAGATCTTTAAAAAATGAAGAGCAGACCTCTGTAATACGTTTTGGCCATTGGGCATTCAAACATAGATCAGACCTATAGGATAGTACATAGATTAGACCAAACCTCCACAAGCATACCATTAGTCATAAAGTACACAGATTAGACTTTATATGCTAATTGTTTACCTATAAATACACATCATACCTTAAATCAGATTGTTGGTCAATGAATATGAAAATGATATCAAACTAATGATAAAATCATATTGTTTGGTTACAAATCTGGATATCAGACCTTAAATCTAATTGTTGAGCAATAAATATGCAAGACCAACTCTTAAATCAGATTGGTTGGAAATTTATATAGTGATACAAGCTTAAAATCAGACTGCTGAGCATGGTAAGAGGAAATTAGGATTGCAATAACAGAACACTGGGCATGAAAATACAAATTACTTCCTTTAGGTCAGGTCACAGTGCACACATATGCAACTCGTTGGGCTGCAGATAAGATTGTTGGCATGAGTAATATGCAAAAAGAACATGAAGTAAAAATATTGACCATTAGACTTCTTATGATAGACTACACACGAGAGAAGTGTAGTGGCCATCCCTCTAGATTAGATTGCTGGTCATAGAAACTTTCTCCCATAATGAACTCAAGATTCTACCCTACAAAGAAATTAAAAACTCCCTTGCAAACAGTCACTACATAGCATTTGATATTTTCTTTGCAGTGGTTTTCAGCGTAAAAAGTTAAAAACCATGGTAGTCTCTGTAGGTGTATCTTTTGGGTAATAGGGTTGCTTGTGTGTTTTTACCAAAACAATCCCCTCCATACATGATCGTCCTTAATATTTTGGAATAACACTCATGCAAAAGACATGATCCCTTCAAAAAACACCACCAATGTCCATAAATAATCTTTCACACCTAATCTGCAAGAAATACTAACAACAATATAAATATTACAAAAATAACTCTCTTTTTGTGAAGGTTGGTCCTATTTAATAAACCCATGATTTCTCTGTATGTCCTACTCGCTTAGAATTCCTTGTCCCCAGGTACCGTTCTGTCATTACTCAAGTGTCTGCATTCCATGCCATCCTACTGGTCATAGACATAAAAGATTGATGAAATTTTGAAAAGGTCTATATACCCTCACTTCTAGAAAACCATGGACTCGGGTTTTCCACTCATAGTATATGGAAAAGTTATACATATAAATTAAAAAGAGATAAGAAAAAAGTGGCACTACAGAAGCTTTGCCAGCATCCTTCAAGCAGATCAACCCTAAGGAGTTTATCCATTTGAAGAGTCTAACTACAGGTGAGGAATGTACCAACATCCCACCAAGGTAATCCTCTCTCTACAAGGATCCTCTCCAACAATAAATAAAGATAAATTTTTAGGTTCTCTACCTGAAAGCTAAATAGGATCGAAAAAGCTCAGATTCAAGCCTCCAAATTGAGGAAGAAGAAACAAAGGAGCAAGAGCCGAGAGATTAAGGGTCAAAATTCACTGACATAAGAGGCCCTAAACTTTCTGATTTTGATGCTTTCATAGTAAATGCAATTGTGCACCAAAGATATACTGTCTCTCTCGAAATCAAGATTGAAAATGAAGATTTTATATTTCCCACTCTGATAGATTCTGGACCAGACATTAATATGAAATATATAGATAAGGTTCCTACCAAACTTGGTCACCCTACTCGCCATATTATTCATGCAGTAGGATCTTCATCTATTCAGCATATCCGAATCATCATGCCAGGCGACGACAAAGGAAAATGTTTTTACAGAATAATTGCGACTTGTAGGTAGCATCTCTACTAAAATCTTCTGCAGGGTTTCAAAGTCCTCAGAGTGAGCAAGAAGATTGGTAAGCTTGTTATACGTTAAAGTGTTATGTGTGAACCCTGGTTGTAGTTTGTCCCATTGGAAAAACCTTCCCATCCCTTACAGACAGAACGAATTCATGAAAATGATGAAAGCTCTTACCGTTTTTTGAAGGTTTTGAAAGTTGTGGGGTCTACATTCAGGTACCATTGCGATGGTGGAGAGCTCAAATGTTGGCGGCTCATCTGGCTTGTTGAAAACCCTTGCCTGATAGAAGTCTCAACTGTTGCACAACACAAACAAACCACAATTGGCATTGCACAATCCCTTGAGCTTCGCGACCTGCATTGCAGAAGCCATTTGCTGGGTGATACATGTGTATAGGCCTCATAAAAAAATCAAAAAATTTAATCTAGCATGATCTATATTAAATCCAATGCATTTCCACTCGCGTTCAAAATTGAACCCTTCCCAGCCCTTCCAGACATAACGAATTCATGAAAATGATGAAAGCTCTTACCATTTTTTAAGGTTTTGAAAGCCATGGGATCTACATTCCAGTGCCATTGCGATGGTGGAGAGCTCGAATATTGGTGGCTTAGCTGGCTTGTTAAAAACCCTCGCCTAATAGAAGCCTCAGCTATTTCACAACACAAGCAAACCACAACCGGCATTGCACAATCCCTTGAGCTTCGCGACCTGCATTGCAGAAGCCATTTGCTGAGTGATACATGTATTTAGGCCTCATAAAAAATCACAAATTTGAAATTACCCATAAAAAAAGAAGGGCTCGGGCGGCCAACATTTGAGATTACCCATCCAAAAGATGTTGAAATTCCTATGCTATAAAGTTCAACTCATTATGCAAAACATTGAAAATATGATTAATTATAATCATTTAATCATGTCATGCACTCACTGCTTAATTGCTTAGTTGTGTAAGATCGTCATTTATGATTGATGACTATGAGGCAATAGCCACCGAAATGTGACTCTGACTCCCGAGTCACTTGGGGCTGCAATCTAAAGTGTGAAATTTTTTCAACAACTATGACTATAACAAAAAAGAACAACTATTAGTCTACTACTAGGCCCGAAAGGAGCTCAAAATTTTGTGCCTACTACCTATGTGAACCTCGATACCAATTTCCACTCTTTTTTTGTCAAAATGAAATTTTATAAGGTCGGTTTGATAAGTCCTCCTCTACAAGACTTCATTTCTTGCATGAATATCATGGACTCATGACAACTATAAATAACACTCAATGTCATGCAAATACAAATAATGGCATGGAGCTAGGATCACAAAGTGTGCAGAAGTCGATTTATGCATTGCTTTAGAGAGGTTTCCTTGGGCACGCGATATGGAGAAACACTGGTTATTAATAAAAAATTGTTGGCTCAAGAATAGCCTTCAATTTGATGGGTGACATGATCATGATGTAATCTCCCTCCGTCCTTCCAAACATTTGTGGTTTCTCACAACTTTTGTCCTCATCTCTACCAAAATACATATAAAAATTACTTGTCTTTACATCCACTTCTCTTTAAATCCTCCTTGTCTTTACATATAAATCCTTATGTGTATTTACTTGTATTTACATCCTCTTCTCTTTAAGGATTATTATGCATGCACATCCTCACCTTATAATACGAACTGGATCAAGGTGCAAAGACAACCATAAAATATTATATGTGTCAAGACACAAAGAGTAAGAGACAACTATAAGTAAGTCTTATATTAAATTTACCATATAAGTCTTTGATTAACACTATCAACTGAGATTTGACACGTTGGATTCTTGTAGTCTTCTTATCACTCCTTACAAATGTGATTGCAAGGCATTCTTTGAAGGTGAAGTCCATAATTTTAGGTCTTCTTCATCATTATCATGCCTTTTGGTAAGACAATAAAGAGGGTAGTGGCCTGCATTAGCATGGAAAACGGTTTCGACATAGAGGTTATAAACATTAATTGTTTTCATTAAATAACTTAAATTCCTACCTGTGACTATTGATTCACTAAATCGTGGACTGGTACAAAACACAACAAATTTTAGAGCCACAAGTCCTTAATTACTCACACCTAGAACTTTCTCAAATCTAGCCATTAATAAACTTCTTTTGGTATTTTGGTTCAATTTAAAAGGCAGAGTATTGAGACTCAAATATGCAACAATTTGCAATGATTCAATTAACTTAGGCCCCTCCATCACATACATGTATGATTTCACGAGAAGTGTTGAACAAAAATATTCGATGCCCCAAGCCCGGTTATGCTAGCTTTGCTAACTTGTTTGGTATGTAGGAATTTTTTTTAATGTTTTATGAGTTGTGTATTATTTTATGAGATAAATGGTATTGTATTGCCTCTCTGCAAGGTGTGTGTAGGCGGGTGGGGGGGGTGGGGGGGGGGGGACTACTAAACCCAATGGCCATATTAGTTAATGTAAAACCCAATGGATAACAATATTTTTATGGTCAATACCTCACAACCTCTATTACTTGTTATTAGCTCCAATATCTCAATTCCTACAGTATCTAGAAGTATTATGACATGCATCATCATCGTGGACATCAAGGTTTTCATCATCATCATCATCATCAATGCCATATGGTACATCACTGTCATCTTAACCATCATAATCGTCAGCATTAAGTACATCATCAACAAAATCATTGTCATCATTCTCATTATGGTCCCTCATATGCCATTAGTGTTCTTAATCACTCATCAACATTAGGAATAATTTCATGTAATTGTTAAGGTCATTTATATGTCGTTACAGTCATTTCGATGATAATATAAGGATTGTTTAGATGTCGTTACAAAAATTTGGGTTTCGTTAGAATCAATTCGGATCCAAAAGTGATACCACATGCATAATAATCGTTGAAATCCACACCGTCATCATCATCATACAATAAATCAACATCATTGTCGTCATCGCAGCCATCATCAATATAATTGCAATAATAATGAGCAAGGAGCACTACTACCTCACAAGAATGGATGATATAGTCTTATCATTATCAAACCATATCCATATCATGTTTTGGGAGAAAGACACCATGAACATTTACACACTATTACTGTAAGTGACTGTCACTTATCATGTTTTGGGAGAAAGACACCATGAACTGATATTTTACATTAACAACTCATTCATGACATCAAATGAGTTAAGCAAAATCAAATCTGAACATATCAAATTTGAGAGAGTTCACATGCCTGGGGATAAAGCATTGAAATGACTGAGTAAATAACTTCATGTGCCCATAAATGCTGCTATAGATATATCATTTCCACCATAGTTACTTTGTCACCAAGTGATGATAGTAAAGTGTTGTAGATGGCCTTCAAAATGCTTGTCTGTCAACACAGGAGAGACCCTGCATAGGGTAACACTGCTATAGGTTCAGTTCACTTAATAGTGCCAATCTCTTTTGTTACACGACTTGGAGGTATTATCCATTAGAAATAATTATTAAAGACTCCAATATTGCAAGCAATCATCCAGATCATATTGCAAGGAAAGACATCTGCTTGGTTGGCTGACTTACTATCAGATCAGGCAAGTCAATCATTCTCTGGTTGGCGTCTCAGTAAGTCTGGTCGGGTTCGACTACTAGGTTGGAGGTTTTAACTCTCCTTGGGGTTTTTCCTAAGCGGCTTATGGTAAGTAAGGAAAACCTGATAAAGCAAGGAGAAAGAGCATTCGGTGCCTTTGAAGGGAAGAAATATTGAGGGAAATAACAATAGGGGCCTGAACGGTCCATTGTATTTGCATAAGTATTTATAAAATGAAATTTTATTATTAGTATTATTATTTTGGTATTACACCTTAAATGGCATCTTAATTAGTTCTAACACTTTCATTAAAAAATTAACCATTCCTTCAATGTTCCACCACCACACATACCTTACAAATGGAATCTTCATCATGTCAACGATATATGATTCTACAATGGGGATTTTTCTTGGTGTCCAAGTTAGGGTTGATACAAAAATACAATTTATTGACCCATGAATTTGTCTTTGGATCTCATGGTCCATACATGGGACCTTGGACCACCACACAAGTTCTACAAAGGGAATCTTTGGAATATGAGTGAGATATGGTGTTTCTTGCAAGCTTTAGCAAACTATTGATGGTATTTAGAATCATAAAATGTTTTAGGGTTGAAATTCAAGGTCTTGAGCCATAACATTTTTCTGTGGAGCTCATGGGTCGTGCATGGGGCCACAACAACCACATAGGAAATTAGTAGTTAATATCATCCCTCGAGTGCATTATGGTGGTGATTTTGAGTTTTTCCACATTAGAGGTTAATTTTAGTGCCTAATACATGGTTTGGTACCAATATATAGGTTGTTTTTCCATAACATTTGTCCTTGAGGCTCATGGGCGATATGTGGGGCCTTGAGCCGCCATAGTTTTGCATGTGAGAGGGATATGGCTCTCATTTAAAGCTTTGGATGCTAAGTGTTGTTCTCGTTTCCCATTCAATAGTCCAATGCAAAAATAAAAATCCCTACACCAATATTTTCCTCTATGGCTCATGGGCAATGTGTAGGGCCTTAGTTATCACATAAGCCCTTCATAGGAAAAATTTAACCTACAAGAGGAATATGGTGGCCATATCAATATTTGTAACACTAAGGATGGTTTTTATGAACCAAGATTTAAATTAAGGAGGGTCTAAGTCTTTACCAATTCCATATAGGTCCTATGGTCCATGCACGTTCTTTTAGGCCACCACATAGAGCTTTTGTAAGGAATATTTAACATACATGTGATATATGGTCATGATTTTGAGGATTAACAAACTAAGGATGGTTTTAAAGGCCCAATCCTTGGTATATGTACACATATAAAATCTCACATTACATATTTTCATAAGGAGATCATGGTCAATTTATGGGGCCCCAGCTAACATACATGTCCTCCATAAGGAATTTTGGCTTTTAAGTGTAATATTGTTAAGATTTTCAAGTTTAAACTACCAAGGATGATTCTCAATTCATGTCCCATGGTTTGATGTGAAAAGAAATGGTCTTAGACCATAACATTTGTTTGGGGCTCATAATCCATCCATCGGGCCATAAACCACTACTGGGGATAAAGCTTTGTTAGTGTGGTGTCTTTGCATGTTAAATTGGGATATTTAATGTTTGCAAGCAAGTTAGGAGAATTATAGAGTATGGTTCTTGGTGCAAAGGTCGTGGATCCCAATGATTTTTTTTGTCGATGATTAGATCCAGAAACACACTTCATTCTTACTTCAATTAGAGATGTGTGGGGCTATGCACTCAGTGATCATAGGGAGATATGCACTAATTTTACATTGTTTGTGGGCATGAGCTCCTTCTACATAAATAAAATATAGCATCACACAAAAATGCTATCACATGAATCATGATCAATGACATTGACATTGATATATTTGACTTTATGTTAGACGTTTTCTGAACACAATCCCTGGCTCTAAACCTAGTGGAATTCCTAGCATGGTTCCTTTCGAAATTTCTGGCATTATTTCAGGTGCTATACCTGGATCTATACCTAGCGCTATGTTGGATGCTTTCTAGGCGCAATTCCTAGCTCTATGCCTGGCGCTATGTTGAATATTTTTCTTGTCAAAATTCATGGCAAAATTCTTGTCACTGACCCTAGATTAATATATGGTGCTATGCTATTCATGACGATTTTTGGAGGCTATTCTTAGCGTTATATGGGATGCTTTTGCGGACACTAATTGGGACATTAATTGGGATGCTAATTGGGATGTTAATTGAGATGATAATTGTGATGCTAATTGGGATGATAATTGGGATATTAATTGGGATGCTAATTATCGTCCAAAATAGTGCTAACTTTTAAAAAGGGACGATAATTGGGATGCTAATTGGGGCACTATTTGGGATGCTAATTAAGACGCTAATTGGGGCGTTAACTGGGATTCTAATTAGCATCCAAAATAGCACCAAGTTTTAAAAGGGGATGGTAATTGGGATGCTAATTAGAATGCTAATTGGGATTCTAATGGGGATGCTAATTGGGACACTAATTCAGATGCTAATTGGGATGCTAATTAGCATCCAAAATAACGCCAACTTTTAAAAAGGGACAGTAATTGGGATGTTAATTAGGATGTTGATTGGGACGCTAATTGGGACACTAATTGGGACGCTAATAAGGACGCTAATTGGGATGCTAATTAGCGTCCAAAATAGCGCCATCGTTTAAAAAGGGATGCAAATAACGCCATTAAAAGCGCCATCCCGTGGAAAAGCGTCCACCTTGTCCAAAAAATGATGAAAAATACACTAAAAGTGATAGTGGACGCTAAAAAGGAAGCTAAAAGAGACGTTAATCACAAGTTTTTGCTGTAGTGGTAAAACTTATATGATTAACCTCTAACAATTAAATACATAGATCCACAATGGGGTTGGCTTATACAAATTAAAATTTACAAAGTAAAAATGTTTTTCATCTAATTCACAATTTTTATGCTTAACAACTGATTCTATTAAACGATTTTTCCAAGTGAAATTGGTACTTGCATAAAGTTGAAAATGCAATTGCAAAAGAGAAATAGAAATACAATCCACATAGTGGCCACTTTGAGGAATTTCACAACGTAGCCATGCCAATTATATACAAAATCTCATTTCCAAAAATTTGATTCTTCGTTAGATGGAAATGGGTTTATAGAATGATTAGTCTTATGCCCAACTCTCCTTCATATCCCTTGCGAATGAGTTACAAGAATATATATAATAAACAAGGAGAGACATCAATCACTTAAACTATCGGATCCCCTAGAGATAGAAATTGTCCAACTAAATATAGAAATTCTAGTTCCATATTCACTACAAATTGATGACTATCTTGAACTACCAAATCGTAGCTTTGATGCAAGCGTTGATTTTGAGGCAACGGGTGTTCTTCAACTAAAATTAGGGCTAGGATTCCAGGGGTCAAATGAATGACCTATGTGGAATATGATGGGTCACTAAAAATATGAGATCACCAATGATCTAAACCCATGGACTCCTGTACATATGTTAACCAACAATTCTTCTTCCATAGAGGTGTCGAAAAAGGTGTCGTATTGAGTTTCAAAATGAAAATTTTCACTTCTGCCTAATGCAACAAGGTATAGACCAAATAATGAGTCCAAAATATGATTTTGAATTCATAAAAGGGATAAAATTAATGCAAAATTACTTTGATTAAGCCTCCATAATATAATATCCTCAAAATGTTAGATTAAGAACAAAAAGGAATGATTCATATGCAAAAACCTAGTCAAATATCTAGTTCCCATACATAATTAATCTTAAAATTTGATAAAAGATGGGAAACATAGGGACCCATCAGAGTGGTTGGTAATTGGGTTATAACGAGTTGGGTTGGGATTTACTCCCACCATTCCAAAGAGAAGGTATCATTTCTATCCATCATTATACAGAAATTATCCATCATTATACAGACAAAGAGAGCATTTTTCGTCATTGATTCCTCGTCCCGCAATGCTAACCGATTCCTCTTCTATTACAGAATAGGTCAACACACATCAAGGAGTAACTAAGGATTCAATAGAGACGAGTTCCAAGGAGTCGACGATAAAGGATTCGCATGTGTGATTACCAACCATTGAAAGTCACACCATCTCATTATATTCAAGGTATTTGTTGATGTTATCTTAAATTATGACATATTCTATGACTATCCACTCTGGTTGGATTATTTATTTTTATTCATTCCAATAAATTATGTACTTCATATTCATCAAATACATGGAGACAAAATGCAAGTAACTGGGTAGGTGGGGATGATTGCGACCGTGGGAGATGGAATTAACTATGCGTCAGCATTAACTACATTAGACATTCAAATAGAAACTTTTTTTATGGTGATGGAAATATAGTATCCGAATTAAATGTGAAATGGTCTCAACGTGTTGTCAAGTACTGGGCTTCATTATACGAGGTTAATATCATCCATACAAACCAGTCCAATTTAAGAAAAATGGTTAGTAAAATAATATATGAAAATTACATAGGTCCATAGCCTTGACTTTGGAAAAGCAAAACTTTACTCCCACCGACATGAAATAATACTATCTTCACGAAAACTATATTGGGCCCCGTCGAGGATATAACAATGAGAATTGATAATATGAATTAAATTTGCTAAGATGGGATTTTTCATATATACTACTTTATCATTATAAAGATTGATGTATAGATGATTCATACACTTAGAAATTGTTTTAGTGATAATGAGGTATGTTACAACATACTAGTTTTAAATCATCGCAATGGCATCAATATCCTTACTCGTATGCAAAGAAGGTAAAGAATAATTCCAGGACTTACATGGAGGTTAGGTGGCATGCTTGCACTTAGATGCCTAGAATATTTCTTTAGGGAGTAAGGCTTTGTTTTCTCTCTTAACCATGTTAAGGATGAAAGACCATATCTAATGCTCAAAACCTCATAATGGTACTAACATACCCACATAACTTGGCCAAGGATACTATTGGGAGGTCACATTTGTCATTTGAGGCATTGTTCATGGCCTAGGTCACCTCAAAAATTGTATTGGAGCTTAATTATATCTGCTCTATTGGGCCAAATATTTCATATAGAGAAAAGGAATGGTTGTTCAAGGCTTCTTTCCTACCCCTTAAGCCTTTGAACCTACATTAATGCCTAAGGATTTAGTTTCCTTCTTCGAATATGGTCAAAGTACAAATACCCATACCTAGTCATGAAAACCTCCATATGGTGACCATATCTCAAATAAGGGGCAAATGATACTCCCTAGAGGTGAGTTGTGAATGTTTATTTGTGTTAGAATCTTGTAAATTTACTTTAGGACCTAAGGTTTGTAGGGCCCCACAAGTCGTCCTTGATGCTCAAATTCTTCTCATGGTATCAAATATTGAATCGAAGGAAAAACATATCACAAAGAGGTCATGAATGGTGGTTGGAGGCTTTTCTCATGGACCTTGACCCCTAGAATATACTTTTAGGTCCAATGTCTAAGTTTCATTTCTTGAACTTGGTCAAGGCCTCAAAACTAATATCTAGTTATGCAAAACTAAAATGGTGCCAATATTCCAACTAAGAGGTAAAGGATCCCCTTGGAAGGTAATGCGTGTTAGTTTGAGGTGTTTTTTTTGCCTCGAATACATAAAAACTTTTTTAATCCCTAAGTCCTATTCTCCTCCCTTGATCATGTTAAAGTCCCCATAACACATACAACATGATTTAAAACTCATTATCCTCCCTTGGAGGCCAAATATCCTGTTGAGAGGTCATGTGATTTGATTTAAGGCTTCATTCTTGGGATTGGATTATTTTAATGTTCATTTAGAAGCTAAGGCCTAATTTTCCATTGTAAACATGTATAGGACCCACATACCCATAGAGCCACACTTACTGCTTAAACCTCATAGTACTTCTAGTACCCCAACTTGTAGTTGTTCAGGATATGCTTAAGAGGTCATGATGTGTGGTATATCAAGGAATCATTCTTAAACTTGAATGCTTGGAATATTTCTTTACAGAATATGGCCTAGGTTTCCTCCCCCAACCATGTCTAAGCCCATGTACTCATAATTAGTATCAAAAGCACCATAATGTCATCCATATCCCCACTAAGAGGTAATAATAATCTAATCAAGAGGTCATGTTTGGTGGTTCAATGTTTTTTTCATGTCCATGGATACCTAATAGCTTCCTTTATCATTGAATCCCTATGTTTCAACACCCAACGAAGTTCAAAACTACATATTGCTAAAAATATTATAAGGGAATGCATATCCCAAGTTGGAGGACAAGGATGCCTACAAGAGGTCGTATCTTATCGTTTGAGTCATCACTCTTAAAGCCTTAGACACCTAGAACCTTCATTTAGAACGTAAGTCCTATTATTCCTCCCATTACTATGTTCAAGGTTCTAAGATCCATACTTAGGTGTCACTTATATCAATACTAAGATGCCATGGACACCATTGGAAGTTCATGGTTGTGTTTCAAAGCTCCCTCTAGGGCATAGTGAGGGAATAAAGCCCAAGTTTCGTCATGTGACATTATCCAAAACCTCAACAGATGTAAGTACTAGCCAAGGCCTTGTAATAGAGTTGATGTATTCATGTAGAGATAAAGAATAACACCAGTACATCATGTGTAGTGGTTCAAGGTGTTGTTTTTGTCCCTAGATGCCCAAACAAGTCACACAAACAAGTTAAGAGAATTGAGACCCATATATAGTGCTTAAAACCTACTAATGACATTGATACCACCAATATTAGGCAAAGCGTACCCTTAATAGGTCCTATGTGGTGGTTTGAGGTATATTTGTTAGTCCTAAATGCATAACAAATATACCTAGCTTTCCTCCATTAATAATTTCTATGACCCTAAGATTCATACCTAATTATATTTCCTCCCAAAACCTACTTCATCCCTATTATAAGGCCAATGATCCTCTCAAAAGATAACTTGTATCGGTTCAACACATCAATCTTGGTCTTTGATTCCTACAAGCTTCCTTCAGCCTAAGGCCACTAGACCTATCCCTAATGATCAAAACCTTGCAATGGCATGAATGCTGACACATAGAGGCTAAGAATACTCTTATAAAGACATGTGAGATGACTTTTGAGGCATGCTTGATCCTAGATTCCTAAAAGCAACTTCTTTTAGGGCCCAAGCTAGAGGTTTTGTCCATGGACAATGTCCATGGATCTAAAAACCATGCCTTGTGTCCGAAGTCTAGTAATTATACTAATATCCATAAAAAAAACATTAATAAGATTAATAAAAATATTTTGAATCAAATAATAATTTCAATTCAAATGGTTTGTATTATCACTTTATAGTATATAAATAAATTAAAAATGGTTGTATTTAATCATTTTTTTATACAATCCTAGGTATTTACGTGTTTACATAGCGTTACAAATGAATTGTTCAATTGCCTTGTTTACAAAATAATTATTTGTTAATTTGTTGTAGCATTACAAATGAATTGTTCAATTGGCTTATTTACAAAATAATTATTTGTTAATTTGTTGTAGCATTACAAATGAATTGTTCAATTAAGTTATTTACAAATAATTCTTTTGTTAACTTCTTGTGCTTATGGTACAAAGACTCATAAATTAATCATGTGACTTATTTGCTTAAATAGTATAAACATAAATTATTGAGCTAAAATGAAATATTTACAAAATATCTCTAAAGTTGTTGTGATTACGATGTAAATTGGAGAAATTTAACTTAAACATTTAATTAAATGATTAATAAAGCAAAAAAAAAAAAAATATTATTTAGAAAAAAATTATTTGTTAAATTGTTATGTTTATGGTGGAAATTATGATAAGATAGGCGTTTAGGTATTATCTCATATTATAGGCTTCCTTGAAAGAATCAGCAAGGTTAACCGTTATGTAACAAGTGTACAACAACCAAGATTCATTTCATGGTCGGTATATTTATATGCTTAAATGCATTTCATGGTCGTGGTATATTTATATGCTTTTAAATGCAACTTGATAAAGATTTAAATCAGTTTTACTTAAGTGGTGGTTAAAGAAAGGGGTAGCAATAATGGTTATTATTATTATTATTAAATAGTATCTCTTTTATGTTTATATTAATCAATTTAATGTTTATTTGGTAATTAGTTTAATGTTTAATCTTTGTTTAACAACCAAACTTTTCTACAAAATAAATAGTTACTTGTGTCTATAAACATTGACCCACCACTTTACTTATAACTATGCTCATTACATTTTTATATATAGACACGCCACTTTACTTTTTTTTCTTTTCAGAAGAAAAAAGCCTGTCCTTAATATTCATTAAAGAATCAAATAAGTGGGTTACAATCGAGATGGTGGATCATAAGAAAACATTTTACACTTACATAGGAGGGAGTCACAACACAGCAAGCAGCAAGGATGGACAAGTACATCTCCAACATACAGATATAAACACACCACTTTACTTATAACTATATGCTAATTACATTTTTATATTTAAAGATTTAGATTTAGATATGATAAAAGCTTAACATCACTCTTTATAATCTATAATCAATGGCAAACATGACACTTACCAAAAACTTAATCTACAATGATTTAAGAAAATATTAACACCACAAAATAACATAAGTAATTTAATATCACAACCTTAAGTTAAACACTATACTATGGTGGTATTACGATCACATTTACACCACAAGTTAGAATAAGGCGTGCTGATGTTTGCAGCGTCTCCACGGCAAAGCAGCGGGCATATGATGGAACAGAAACAAAGTTACACAGGGCGAAGACCGTAGGTTTCCTTCTCTTCACTGCAATTCTTTTTCAATACTTTCCAAGCAAGTTTTTCTCGCTTCTAATTTTCTATGTCAGCTAGAATATCCCACTTCTTCCGCCCTCTGTAACTGAATCAACGAGCTCTAGTAAAATGGGTATACAACTTCCATTCTTACAAGGACAAGCACCTCCTACAATGCTACGCCATGTGGTCGGGGCGGGGTATGGCGATCATGGCGATGAAACTATTCATGAGAAGCCTTTTGATTATCCTCTATGTACGTACCCGCATACGCTTCGCAGCCGCTGATGGGGAGACTTCTACCGTTTGGAGCGTTTGTGGGAATAGCGGCAATTATGCATATAGAAATGGTAGTGCGTTCCAGCTTAATCTAAACAAAACTCTGGAATCACTGGTGAGAAACGTTAATCCCAGCGGATTCAATACATCCAGTGTTGTTGATAATGGCCAAAACAACAACAGTACGGTTTATGGGCTTCTCCAGTGCAGGGGAGATTTAAATTCCTCCGATTGCGAACAGTGCGCATCTACGGCGAAACCAAGGCTTGTTGAGGGATGCCACAACACTTCTGGATTCATTCAACTAGACGGCTGCTTCTTGCGTTACGACAATCATTACTTTTATGGCGACATTGAGAGTACGAAGAATCTGCCAGTAAGTGTTCTTTGCAACACTGGGAATAGCAGTCAGCCACAACAGTTCACAAATGCTGTGAAAGCCCTTCTCTCAAATACTACCGCTAAAGCTTCGGAGAGTCCCAAACTTTTCGCTGCAGATTCAGTCGCTGCGATTTCTAGTTTAACGGGTAATATCTACAGCTTAGCGCAGTGTTGGAGAGATTTGTCAAAGACAAGCTGCGGATCGTGCCTAATTTATGCCATTGAAAAGATATTCAAATGCCAAAGTGGAGCTCTTGGGGCACAATTCGGATCTCAGAACTGCTACTTGCGTTACGAGACTTATGAATTTTTCCACTCTTCCGTTCTATCGCCACCACCAGGGGAAAGTCCTCCTCCGTCCTCTGGTATCTTTTTGCACATGACGAATATACGGGTTTGTAGGATTTCATTTATTTTTGGTGAACTAAAACATACCCAACTGCTAATTACTGACGCTGTTTGTGTAAACTTGCAGAAGGCAAAAGACCTAATGTGCTGGGGATAAGTCTGGGCGTAGTAGCCACTACGCTTGTATTAATTGCAGCTGGCATAGGCGTTTGGAAGTGGAATATTTGCTCTCGTCTAAATGATTCTCGAACCGGCCGAGGTCCTGAATTTGCATCTAAATGATTCGTTGTGTTCAAGATCTAATATGCGTTACCTTGTGTGCAAGATGATCAATAACCACCTTGTAATTGTTTTGGCAGGTGGAGAAGAAGATTCTATTTTAATGGCAAATATATCGAATCCAGATCTCATTTTCAAGTACGACATTCTGCAAGAGGCCACCTCCAATTTTAAAGTAGAGAACAAACTTGGCGATGGAGGTTTTGGATCCGTCTTTAAAGTGAGAGCTTAACATGATTTCTTTGAATTGTTTCAATTAATTAGATATTTGGAAATAGAAGCTCATAGTTAAATTGGAAAAGAAATGTGATTTTGAAGATAGTCGATCTGCAGGGGGTTCTCCCTGGTGGCAGAGAGGTTGCAGTTAAACGACTATATATGGGTACAAGGCAAGCAGATGCTGAATTTCTCAATGAAGCAAATCTCATCAGTCGTGTTCAGCACAGGAATCTTGTGAAATTGCTTGGTTGCTCTGTTGAAGGCTCAGAAAGACTACTGGTTTACGAATACCTCCGGAACAGTAGTCTCGACAGGATTCTATTCGGTTTCTACTCGTTCTTAATAGCTGGATGAATATTCTTTCTAGATTCATTTGTTTGTATATGTACCTTGCAGCTAATATATTTATGCTGTGCGATGTGATGCATTGCAGATGCAACAAAACGTCATTTACTCGACTGGAAAGAGAGGTATGAAATCATAGTTGGAACTGCTCGTGGTCTGGCTTATCTGCACGAGGAATCTGAAATTCGGGTCATCCACAGAGATATTAAAGCAAGCAATATTTTACTCGATGATAAACGGAGACCCAAAATAGCAGACTTTGGGTTAGCCAGATTCTTGGAAGAAGATGAGAGCCACGTTAGCACTAGAGTTGCAGGAACTTTGTAAGAATTTTCTCTGGGTTCCCAACTAATTGTTTTAATAAATCAATTACAACTTGCATATCTGAATATGAATCATATAATTTCGAGATATGATTGTATATGACACTCATGTGCAGTGGTTACTTGGCCCCCGAGTACGCCTTACGCGGACAGTTGACGGATAAAGCAGACGTATTCAGCTTTGGAGTGCTTCTACTTGAGATTATCAGCGGAAGAAAGAACCAGAGTTCGGCCGAAGGGTTTCTCATCGACAGTGTATGGTTCATGTGGATCTCATATTTTGAGTCGAGATTTTCTCAGATTTCTATAGTCTGACAATCCCTTGCTAACAAAAGTTTTGTGTTTTGTTGATATAGCAGACATGGAAGCTGTATAAAGAAGATAGAGCTTTAGAAATTATAGATCCGACACTGAAGGGCAGTTATTCGTGGGAGGAGGGGATTCGAGTAATTAAAATTGGTCTCCTATGCGCGCAAGCGGCTGCTGCGTTGCGGCCTTCAATGTCCCGGGTTGTGTCGATGGTGACCAGTGAGACCGAACATCTTCCTTCACCCACAAGGCCCGCTTTCATAGATCTGGATACCGCGGGTCCAGCTCACCAACTAAAGCGTGGTAGAGTTAATGAGGGTGACAGAACGTCAAGCAGTGCAGCGACTTCCTCTACGACACCTTCCGATGTTCATTCTGTAGCTGCTGATTCATCAAGCATTCTGGAGCCGAGGTGAAAATGAGCCAATGCCTATCGGCATTTATATTTTTCATAACACAGCATTGTTGTATAGACAATCTTCTCATTGATGGGAGAAATAGCATAGATTTATTTTAAAAAGATTTATCAAACGTAGAAATGGATCATCTTTTTAAACTTATTTTTAGACTAGAAATGTTAGATTTTTTTAGATCTATTTTTTAAGAGTGGAAATGTTGAGGAAATGTGAACAATGTTTAGTAGTAAGCTAAATTTTAGACTATTTGTATGCTAATTTTTTTGCCGAAATCTTACTCATTGGAATTGTATAATCTGGGTGCCTCAAGAGTCATCGAGGGTGCTGAATCTATTTCTGCAGTAAAAATTGCAATTTTAACAATGAAAATCTCACTTTCAACAAGAAATTGTGTTACCCCCCAAACTTGCCTCCAAATATGCAAATGGTCTAGAGATTAGCCAACTCCGAATGTTTATGGTTTTAATTTGTAGTTATATATATATATATGTGTGTGTGTGTGTGTGTGTTTCTAACACATTTTAAATCTAAATTGAAGAGACGTGTTATTTTTTTAACATTTTATTATTTGTTAATAATTTTTCTCCATAAATAGTTAGTATTTATTAAAGATACTTCAATTCTAACATACCTCCTATGGATGGTTAGTACATATCATTTACCAATAAGATAGAGCGAACATGAATGTCATTGTAAAAATACATGTGGGGGTAAGTCACTAATTTTGGGATTCTAAAACAATGATGTTACAAATTTAAATGAAAGTTATACTTTATGGATGGTTAGTATTTATCATTTACCAATAAATAGAGAGAACATGAATGTCATTGTAAAAATACATGTGGAGTAAGTGAGTAATTTTAGGATTCTAAAACAATGATGTTACAATTTTAAATGAAAATTATACTTTGTGGATGGTTAGTATTTATCATTTACCAATAAAATAGAGCTAACATAAATGCCATTATAAAAATACATGTGAGGTAAGTGAGTAATTTTAGGATTTTAAAACATTGATGTTACAAATTTAAATGAAAGTTATACTTTGATTTTATTTTAATGATTTATGTATCATTATTTTTAAAATAATGAATAAAACATTATTATTTATATATATGTGTGTGTGTGAGAGAGAGAGAATAGTTACTGGGCTGAGATAAAGAATGCATGTTTACATTAAAAAAGTAATATTTGGTAAGGATTAAATATGATCTTTAATTAGAACAAGTGCCACGGGGTGGCGAAGTCCATGTCATAAGCGTGTGCAGACCAATGGAGCCATTGAAATCATGCCAAGTCTGGCTTTTGCGAGATGGTTTGATTTTAAATCAGTATGGCCATCCATACAAGCAAACGAGCTAGCAGGTGGCAAAGAGATGTTGACGCAAGTTCTCCAAATGTTGTTCATTGGGCTATATGCTAGGCCTTGTGCTATCTTCTGTTTCTCCATTGTTGTCTCGTTGATCTTCCGCTTCTCCATTGATGTCTCGTTTATGATCCTGGAATGGAAAACCTAGCTATGCCAAGTCAGGTCAGACCAACTAACACAACTACATTTGAACAAAAAATCCAACGCTATCAATCGACGACACTTTGAAACTTGGCCTTTCTGTCGGATTTTACTTAAGATAAAATGTTTTTTTTTTGTTTTTTAAATAGCTGTGACCCAATACCTGTCGGATTTTCGACCAAATAGATAAGGTCGACGGATTTTCGACGCGAAATGGCAATTATATATAAAGCTCGTGGCTTCTCCTGGATTGAATGAATTGATTTAAGGTGGTCTCAATATTCTCATTGAAAAGATATTGTGCCCTCTTCTTACCAATTATTCGAGTCCTTTTTATGGTTGGTTATCACACAAAATGGTCTTGGGGGCCATTTTTTCATTTGAAATTGATTGAGTATGATCAATCAGAGCTTGAGTGAGCACTCCTAAAGCCTCAATGTCTATCAAAAGAAGCATATCCAGTAGACCCATATCCAGATTGAAGCTTGGTTTACCATGTCCACCGAAGAAGAATCCATGTCATTGAAGTCTAACTGCATCAACCCATCAATTAGAACCAGAGGTCCTGACACGGCTGAATTCACTTCTACCATATCTCTGAGCTTGTAACTGTTACGAACCCTCAAAATATTTTCCTGTGAAACTAAGCGCTTGAGTTTCGTAGAGAGCACTTTCACACAAGGCATTCTCACCTCCAATAAAACTGTCCAGTTGGAAGGAACTAAAAATGTCGAGCTCATCTTTCACCTCACGTAGCTTATCTGCTTGGACAAGTGCAGAGGCATTTTGGTTTGCTTGGTTTGCACAACAGATTCACTAGCGGAGACAGATGTGGGTTATGTTGTTGATTCCATCATGAAAATATGGAAAAAGCAATTGGACTCAACCCTAAACCACCCCTATTAAAACTGCACTTGCCCCAAACCGATCTCCAGTTTATAAAGTTCGTGGATCGTTGCCATTTTTGCTGCTATAGTTTACCCAGTTAGAGACAGAGCAGGGAGAGGAAGTCGACACGATAATAGAGCCATCCATACTTTGCAATGAGCTATCGACCTGTAAGGAATGAGCTATCGACTTGGATTTGTTTAGGTTGAAATTTGGTGAAATGGAGGACTTGAATCATAATGATAAGCCATCGAGCAATGGAGCTACTGAGGATGAGCTTCCTAGAAATTAAAACCAGTCTTCCGAAGAGATTGGTAGCCCACATACCGAAGAAAGGCAATAATGTTTTACCCATTTTTGAAATTTTAGCTTCCGACTGATCTGGGTTTGATCAAACCCTTTGTCTTTATAGATTTATTTTTCGAAACTCTAGAAGATCAGTAGTGTTTGTAGAGTTTGGGCTTTGTCCAATGTCTATTTAGCTTTCAATATCTAGGTAATGCATACCTTCTGACCATCTTTGCTTTTCAAATTTATGCACATCATTACCCTTGTTTTGCATGTTTTAAATTTTTGGATCTCGTTAATTGTCCTATTTATGGTCTTTGAAAATTTTCACTTTTGTGCTCTAATCGATTAGTGCAAATGTTCAACCGCGTTACATTCTCAACCCATTGCTTCAGGATTTCCCTTATGAGATTTGAACTTTGGGATTGGCTGGTCTGAAATACATACATTTCTATTATGTAGGTCTCAAGCATTTTATGAAGATACTGCATTAAATACTATCGATTTTCTACGAGCTAGGTGGCTTGCTGAACGAGCAACATCAAAAGTTGCAAAGGATATCGCCGAGAAAGATAACAAAAGGGTAAGCGAACTTACACATTGACTTTTCTTGTCCATGATCACTGCAAAGGATAATTTTCTTTTGATAGAGGTACAGAATTGCAAGCATTCAACCTGTTCTTACCCTACAGAATGTCTTCATAGGACCACAATCTGGACAAAACCATGTTTCATGCTTTATGTCATTGTTCGATGGGAATTAATAATAGATAAAAATCGGTATTTCACTCTTCGAATAAATCCCATTTTGACATTCCAGTTACAAAGTTTGCGCAGATTTTGGCCTCAAGGCATAATGATAGTGTCCAGAAACTTTAGAAAGTACTTGCCATCCCATGACTATGAGAGTATAAATATTTTCCCCTTAGAATTCAACCCTTTCCTAGTAGTCTTCAATTGGATTTCAACAAAGACCCATGTTGTCAATTCAGGATTGGTCACATCGGGAAATACTCGGTTGATCCAAAGTACTTCCGAAGAGGCAAACTTGTCAATAACCTAGAGCTTGATGCCAAACTAGATAGTTAGTAATATGGGCAGGGCAGATATTTTAGTACTACTAAATACGGATTCAACATAATGCATGGAAAAATGAGTATATGTACCTAACTTGTATCATCTTTATGAAAGTATTAATTCTTAGATTAATCACATCCCTGACATAAAATGCAAACTATTTCTACTTTTAGCATGTGTAGCATATGAGTGTCTATATTTACTGAGTAGTGAACCGAACTTGGATAAAACGTTTGCCTGAGAATAAAGATGTGTTGTCACACTTTTTCTAGTTGCAATTGTATAAAGTGAGTTTTCATAATGTACTTGATGAAAAGTTTAGTCCTATAGAAAGGACCAGCTTCACATTATATGAAATTGCATCCTAATTAAGTAGCTTTAGCATATTGATCTGCTTTTCACAGATAAGACTAGCATAGAATGGAGATAGCATATTATTATTTAGAATATTTTGGAATTCACTTTATGCATCAAGCGTGATTTTGCATCAGCTTATATAACCTGCATATGTGTGATCTTGTAGTTTATGGAAGAACAAACAAAATGAAGAGGACAACTATTATCAAGATCATGTTGCTGATGGAAAGGTTTTTGTAATTTTAAGGTATGTTCAGCTTTATGACCTTGTCTTGTTATTCTTAGTAGATAACACATATTATTGCCTATTTATTTTCTCTCAGTTAGGGCCCTTTTGTAATTGTTGGATTTTGCAGGTATCTATATTAGCTTTCT
This sequence comes from Pseudotsuga menziesii, assembly GCA_001517045.1. Lineage (NCBI taxonomy): Eukaryota > Viridiplantae > Streptophyta > Pinopsida > Pinales > Pinaceae > Pseudotsuga > Pseudotsuga menziesii. The sequence continues at coordinate 134,726 of LPNX010653463.1, read as the reverse complement.
TAAGTATCTTTAATTATTGGTTTCTATCAACATAAGCTAAAGTAAATTTTAAGAATACATTTAGAATGTCAACATAAGCCAAATGAAATTTTAAGAATACATTTAAAATACGTTCTCCAATGGAAAAGTAGTTCGAATCACTGGTCTCATATCTTGTGATTATCCTTACCCAGTTCACTCTTGCAGGAGTGGATATCCACACTGACTACCATTTGAAAAATAATACAACTTTCAGCCACAAAAAAATAGGTTTTGACCTACTTTTCCATGCGATGAAACTAAGTTCAATGTTTTCTAGTTTAATATTGGCTTAGTAGATTTTGCTTGCTTGCTTTAATTATACTTACACTTTCTCCTAGCTCCCATTTCTATGTGCCTATCTCTGTTTTTGAACCTAACTAGGAGTTCAGCTATTTAATTATACATGATAATGTTTGTCACTATTTCATGTAGCTATAACTTTCATATATTTGACAGGTTTCAACTTACAATTGTGGATTGTTGAAGTTGATGTCAATGTTGTCAGCATTGGTCTCTTTGGATATGGTCCCATAACTTATAGATCTAAGATGCATTGCTATTATCTTATACTAATTTCTATCCCTTGAAGCATTAAGATCAGACTACCAGATTATTTCTAGAGTGCACAATTGTTTGAAGTAAAATCCATAACCTAAATTTCTAGGTATCTTCGTAAACATTTGTTGTGATTAAGTTAGGGACTTTACATCACTCCACACATCAATTTCAGGTCCAACTCTCTAGGTTTGTGATAATAATTCAATAACAGTAAATGATTAAGAGGATGAAATGCATTATATGTTTTCTTGGAGGAAGAGGAAGGAAATGGTAAGACTACAAACCATCTGCAAGAGCCCATTTTTGTGGGTCTTGGCCCATTTCATAATTCCCTCATTTTCAAATATGCTTCCAAACCATAAATAAAAATTCATCAAGTAATCATCCTGTAAGCCATAGATTATTGTAAACAAATTCAAAACCTCCAATTCACTTAATTGCATGATTTGAAGATAGCGGAATCCAAGGTGTATATTGAACCTTGAAGGAGCTCAAGGAGACTCTGACTAAGAAACGACAGAAGTTCGCATAGTTTTTTGGGTCTACCTCAAGTAATTCCACTACAAATTGACAATGGTCCAGATTCATTTAGTTGCAAGGTAATACGATACATTCCTCTCTAATTTGGTTCAGTGCAAGTTAATAGTAAAATTTTATTCTTGTTTTTTTTTAATCTTGGATTTCCAGTTGATTTGTTCTACAACTTCACCGTGTGTAGGTAATAGAGTCCCAAAACATTGAAAACAAACTCATCCCATTGATATATTTGGGTGTTCTTTTGAAAGTTGTGGGAATTTTCCTTGTTTTCTTGTTATTTTTAGAGTTTTCAAGTTTGAATGGACAATTGGGAAAAATATCTTTTATCATCATTGGGGATGGCCATGGCCACATTGGTCCCCAATGGTGATACGTTTCTCTTAGAGTCACTAGGGTAGTTTTCCCATTAATGATCCCCAATATCATATTTGAAAACATATTCACTTCTTTTTTCCAAAATTCATGTTGCAACGTTTCCTCATTAAAACAAATTTAGTGTATATTTCGATATTTTTATATTTTTTGTCATTTCATTCACTATTATTTCTATCTAGTCAGTGATCTCCTTCATTTTCCTTCCTCTAGTGGAGTGTTGAATGATATATATGTTTTTCCCCAAGCAAAACCACATGGGGAAACCCAAGGGATGCTTTTCCACATTTTCCTATGGCATCTCTAGTAAATCCTTTGGCATAGATAAGTGCACCTGAGCCACGGGGATTCGAACTAGGAACTTGGTGGGATGGAACTAGCCAAATACAAAGCACCATTGGAAACAATCGGTTAAGTTAATTGTTTGGGCTTGGTGTGTAAAATGATGTGTGCAGAGGGAAATTCATTTTGTTCCCTCTGGCAATATTGTCCGAGAAATTGGTTCCTAGTCTAGATATTCTTCCAACTCTAGTATTTTTGTGGCTTTCATCTTTTGGTAGGTATAAATTTTTCCCTTTATTTTCTTCAAGACAACAACCTTTCTTGGATTTTTGGGGTTGTTTCCTTCTCCATTATTTCATCTTTTTTCCATTATGATGCACATCTAGAGCATGTTTTATCTTTGTTCAGAACTATATATGGTAGCATGGACATCCCCTTTTACCATGTTCCTTAAAAAAAGTTGTCATCCAATTCCTATATCAACCATTGACTTGTTCCTTATTATTATTTCAAAAGTGCATAATAGTTGTAATAATGGAGCAAAGCATAAATGTATATAATGGAAAAGAATGAGTAATAGAATTAATATGAAGAAGACTTGATCCATAATACATTGTACACCGTAGTTATAATTTTATATTTATTTTTCAAAAAATCCTATTTATTACAATGTACACATTCTCATTTACATGCCACTTCAAAACTAACTTAGTCCCTAATTTTTTCTTATGTGTGACTAATATCCACATAATATCCCTTAGACCCTAAAATCATCCCTAAAGAATTAGATTAAGAGAGTAGGTTCTTCCCACTTATAATAATTTGATTGCCACAAATTCAAAGAATGCAGTTAACATTTGTTCTTTCTGCGAATGAACATACTGAATGCGCAATTAATTTATGGTCGAGTCCTAGGATTGGATTGTTGATCTGGTGACTTATTTTACTATTCCTAAACCATTGACATTCTAAAAGGTATTTCTTCCCTTGTAAGTTGTAACAATTTCTTTACACATACAAATACATCATATTATTGGGTAGAAAACATGAAAAGTGGACATTCATGCGTGCACTCCGTTCAATATGTCATAGTTGGTGCTTTGGGAAAGTGCGTTCCTTTCCATGAACCTATTGTTAGGTAAATTTCTAATACTTTTCTCAATTTATGTAGATCCCAAATTTTTATTGTAGAATCACCTACCTCTTCCTGAGTATCAAAATTCATACGCACATTTTTTTGTTCTTGGAAAAGAAAGTCATCCTTAACAATAGAAAACAAGTTCCTGTGAAGGATATCCACCTTCATAGAAACACACTTGAAATATATGGGGATCCTATCCTTCAATTCTATCCGAGAAATAACAAGCTTCAAGTCTCTTAAAAGGCATTACCACTCTCATAACTATGATCCAAGTCCTTTATAGTTAAAGCAATACCACATAGGCTTTCTTTATGTTACGCTTGTTGAATAAAAGGATCCATTGCAGCAAGCTCAACTAGTCCTTCATACATATTTGTAAGAAATTTTTCACGAAATCTGTTACAAAATTGTAGAAGTTTTTTTATGGAATTCATCATTTAATTCTTCTACTTCTGAGATGTCAACATACTTGATAGATATGTAGACCAATCCCTTGAATATTGTTTTTAAAATTTTTGATATTTAGAAACATATTTGCAGTTCAAATGATCTTTTAGGATATTTGTATTTTACTTATGAGTGCTTTGCTGGAACCAAAAAATGATTGCATGGATAGAGCTACTTCTCAGGTAGCGGCACCTCTCAAAGGAGAACATCATAAAGGCAATTCATGAGGTATACTTTTACCATAAAACAATATGTGATGTATATTTATAATGTTCATGTGTAACTAGAGTATTCTCTTGAGCTTGTGTTGGTTTTTTGACTGAAATGTCCTATTCATGGCTTATGTTTATGATAGTATTCACTATTAGTTGGAAAGACACACAAACCACACAAATATTATTTACATTGTTTCTGTGTATATTTGTTTTCTCTTAGGAGCATATTTCAGTTTTGCAATGTTTAAAATTTAAAGAGAAGATGGCTATCGAATTTTTTTCCAAGGAAAGAACTCATGGGTAACCCTAACAATGCTTACCCACATACACGGATGTCATTCTCGAAAAACATGTTTGCATATATTAATACACTTCACCAAAAGATATTTGAACCAAGCACATGCTGACAAATAACTAGCCAAGTACCCAACAAGATTCATGACAACTGGTTGAACTACCTTTAGGGATACTAAGATGGCTATCAACTTTAGTGTGATGAGATGGATGAAAAAGAGGAAAAATATGATATTATATGGAGAAACTATAATAATACATAAAATTGCAAAAGAAACACGTCTTTACACTTCACTGTGTCAAACCTTTAAATGATCACTGTTAGAGAATGATACCACCTGGTACCATGGTCACATTCAAGTAGGACACACTTTCATTTGTCTTATACTCCTGTCATATGAATTCTTAAAAATTGTATCCCTTTCTGTTTAAAAGAATCCTTGAGTTTTCTTTTTGCAAATGGATTTTTTGTTTTGTCTCTTCTCAAGTGCATTCTTCTTTACTCTATGATCTCTTATGGATTCATGTGTTTTTAGTTTGTAGTCTTTCCCAGTGATGTTCATGAAAAAATATCTCTCAAGGTCACAAGGCATTGTGACATTCGAGGATTGTGATGGGTTTTCATGGAGAATAGAGTGGTATGCATACCTGTAGTATCGACAGACACTTGTGTTCACTATTGGATGGTCTGAATTTGCTTCTAATCACAATGCAAAAGATGGTGATATCTTACTTGTGGAAATCCTGAATTCAGAGCACTTCAAAGTTCAAATTTTGCCAGGAGAAATTTGCATGGCCATCAAAGAGAATAAGGCCCTTGGGTGTACGAGAGAGGTTGGTTTTCTAGAATTTTTTCACTATATGTTATAAATAGGCGGGATCCATATTCTATCAAATACCTTGACATACTTGGGTAATAGACTATAATTCAGATAATATGTTCCCATGAGAATAAGTTAACTGATGGAAGGGAGAGCATTTTATCTTCATGTGGAATAAAATCTTGTAGAAATCCTAGTAAGTGAACTGACTGATATGTTCAATCAAATAATTACCTTATATGTTAAATGTTAAATGACTGATATGTTAAATGATAAATATACCTTATTTAGGAGAAAATATGGCATACTTTTAAATTTAACCACCAAGTTTCAAGTGCCAATGACAATAATGGAGAAAATATGGCATCGGATAATGCTTGTGTGTTAAATGAATGCCATTTGAGAACTAATAATATCTTAAGTTCTAAAAGTCTTGAAACTGAAGGTGATTTGCCACATGGGCAATCTTCAATTTTCATGGAAAGGCCTATGTGTTTGAACTTTGGCACCAAAGGCTGATAAATATCTTTTGAGAAGTAGACTACCGAGTGATGAAGATGCCCTGCCTCCCTCTAAACGACGTCACTCGAATTAGGATTTCTGAAGGAATTGCTAGGGACACTTTTGTTCTGCTGTTTTTTTTTAAAACATCCTCAAGCCGTCAAAATTCCGACGCCCAGGGAATCTACAAGCCGTCGGATTTTTGACATTGTAGGACATGACATCCAACAAATAGGTCATAGAAAGGGAGGCTTGCAGGTGTCATATTGCAGTGAAACTCGTCGGTTATTCAACGTCTTATCATTGGATTTTCGACGTCTAGTTCAAGTAATATGATGTCGAAATATCGACGGAGTTTAAACTAGTGTCGAATAAGCGACAAATTCCCACCGACAGTAAAAAAAGATGGTGTCTTCAAATAACAGACACCTGTCTGTCGAATTTCAGACATCAAACCTGTTGGATTTCAAGTTCAAATTTACTTGTGTAAAAAAGAATGAATTCTAGTACCTTTTTCTTTGCGCCCCCTACAGCACTCCTCCATTGTGGGCAACCCTAAGCCTCTAAAATTGCCTGCAAAGCTCTAGTAACCCAAATTGAAACTGCAAACCAATTAATGCATTATCATGTATGTCATCACGTGTTGTAACCTTATTTCACCAGCTTAGCTTGGAATATTATGATACTAAGTGCATAATTATAGTATTATACATGGAGGCACTCATTCAATTATGGAGACCCTCCTTACTCTTATACAACCTCAACAAAATCTCTAGACTCTAACCAATAACTCTTTCCCAAGCACTCTCTAATTACATTACAAGACTCATATATGTAGGTGACTGGAATGGTTACATAAGATTTTGGAATAGATTATGAAATCTTCCAGTTGTAACCCACTCATAAAAGAAAGTACAAAAGAATTTGTGTCTTTGGAGACATGTGTAGAGGATCAAGAAAACTGGGCACAGAGAATTTATAAGATGACTCCTCAGGTCATTATTCCACAAGAACACAATATGCAAGATCATATTTGCATTTTCTTCCTCTTGTTGATGCCCCCACCCATTAGATCACAATAGACAGTAAACCCCTAGTTGGATTGTGGATTAGTCCTTATCAACTAGCTCATGTAAATGCCCCAGGACGATTTATCTGATATTAGCTTCATTTAGGTTGGGTGGGAATAGATAATATAAGTAAAAGAACTCACTTATTAGTTTTTAAATGCTTTAATGGCACATAAAATGCTTTACTTTCTTACTGAACAGTCAGAAACTTCTTTCTCATTGCCCCAGCTTTTTCTATCCATGCTTCTAGGGGTTGTTCTTACGGTTCTGCACCTTTCTCTTCCACCCCTGTATCCTTTCTTCCCTCTGCTTCTGCAAAGGTATCGGAGGCGATAGAGACTGTACCAGAGGTTAAGGCAGAGCTTGTAGTCTCAGATTCAAATACAGATGGAGATCCAAAGAAAGCACCTCGTCTAGTAGTATAGAAGAAACAACAGAAGCAAAGGTAGTATATGCATCAGTAGAGTCTGTTTAAGCAGCACAAACAGTTCCATACCCAGGAGCTATAAAGGCGTCTATTCTAAGACAAGGTAGGTAGAAAAGGAAACCAAAGCATTACCAAAAACAACCCCGCCAAAACCCGACTAGAGAAGAGTGAGTCGACAAGAAAGAAAATGAAATCATGCTCAAACAAATCAGACTACAGTAAAGGGCAAAATAGAGTTGTGGCCAACTCAACAAATAGTGAGCATTATTTTTCATTGGAATGCACACAAATCAATAAATAATTTAGTTATTTTTGCATGTAATTCACTATTATCGAGTTCAAACATTCGTCGTAGATGTGGGGCATGACAGGATGTTAGTGCCAAGAGGCAATAAGTAAGGCATGCATGAAACACTCTGTCAATTGATCATCAGTGATACATGTTTTCTTGGTATCTAAACATATTAATTTCCCACATTATTGTCATAGCCATCATAGAGTTAAACAAATAATTAACATATTTTTTCATGTAATTTAGGATTATTGAGGTTAGCCATTTGTTATGCTTATGGGCACATCACAGGATGTGAATGCCAAGAGGAAACATAGACGTCATGGGGAAACACTCTGTCAATTGATTGTTAGTGATACATGTTCCTTGGTTGTCTCAATGATACCTACTCTCATAGATAACATGGGTATTGATGATCAGAATGACCTTCATTAAAATTGTAAATACCAGAAATTCATGGTTAGAATATGGTATGAATATGCACATCGTTCATATGAATCGTTAGAGGAAAATATATGTCATGGTTGTCGTCATCATGTGCTTCTGTATTCATAGTAGCAGAACTTGTTTCAATTCAAGGAGAAAAGGAGAGAGCATCCCAACCCTCATTCATGACCATAATATTCCAAATTAGGAGAAAATATCCATTCGATAAAGACATAGCTTTAACCTCTTCATTGTACTATTCATATGATATGGTATTAAGCTTTAACCTCTTCACTCCACTATTCAGACGTTATGGTAATTTTTTTCTTCGTTGTTGCTCATCATTTGGATTATCATTCACTCGTGAATAATTTACGTGCATATAAATCAAAATGCCTCACCATCCTTCCCTGAATGCCTCCAGTCTTCTCTTTGTCTCCCTTTGCAGTGTTGTTGTAATGCTCGTCATCATGACATTTATGTTGGTGATACCCCTCTTTTGATCTGTGTACCCCTTCTCGTGCAGTCATATCTTCCATGTCTAGGATTAGACGTTTGGTTTTCTTTGTCCTAAGCATTCTCTTTTGCGACGGATTTCCTTTCTCATTTCCTTTCCCGAGTCTTATGCTGACAACATGTATATTTATTATGAAAATTCACTTTGAGATGTAAATGGTTAGATCTAATTCCATTGATATCCCTTATCCCATACTAAAACCAGAGACCATCTACAATCTCTCTGATAACTGTATTGAGCCCAGGACATAACCCCTCACATGTAACAATTGCAACCTTGACTTTATCGGGGCCAAAACACACCTTAGACCTAGGTCCAACTCTATGATAAAGCATATGCTTCTCTTTCCCTAGTGCCTGTATTTCCATAACCATGTCGCTCTCAGTGAGGAAAAACCCTTCACCAGGATGAATATACTTGTTCTGTGAAAGAGGATTTGCAAAATTGGGTACCTCCTCTACTTAATTTCCCAAATGCAGTAAACTATGAATCCTCATCTAGGCAGGATATTTAATACAGAATTCCCTGGAAAGAGCTCCATGGTTTGTTGTTAATGGCTTGACTGCAATCCTTTCCATCGAAGATATCAAAAAACTGTTAACAAAAACTATAGCAGAGATCAAGAACTGAGGAATTTCACAATGGCTCCTCTACATTTAATAGATGTAACTCTTAAAACCAATTGTATCATATGCTGATATCAATAGATCATGAAGGCATTGAAGCAGGTTTATAGAGACTCCATGATATTCTCAGCTCTCGTCAAGACTGTCATTCGACTGGCTCCTTCTAGAAACCAGACTTCTTTCACTGTTCTAGAATCGTATAACAAAAGTGAATTGTGGGTAGTCTTTACTCTGTTATATAGATGCACAACAAATAGTCAACACATTCCCATACTCAGAATATCACAATTTCTAAAATTGGATACTAGACATTTGGTTGATTGTCAACCGGTTGGTAAATCTGACTTTGTGTCATAGCAGTATCTAGTTTTCACTTGTTGTGCAGGCACATGGATTTTCCAGATGCTTGGGTTTGGGTGGTTTCTTGCTCAATTCAAACTCTGACGTGGCATGTGTTTTTTAAAAGTTTTAATGTTAAAAATTAGTTTATCTTGTCATGGTTTTACAAAAAACTGTAACAGGTTCAATAACGGTCCATTCGCTATGTGTTCACGCAAAATATCCATTGGTGGTGCATTTCGGGTCGATCTCCTAATGCCTCTCCATATTAGGGATTCCCTCAATAAACCTTCCGTACTATTGAGACTAGAATAAACACAGGCTCAAACATTTATTGTGAGCAGGTTGCAATGGATCTGAAAAATTCTAATGCAATCATTTCTTCCATGTCTGCAATTCGATGTTTGGTTTTCTTTGTTTTGAGCATTCTCTCTTGCAAAGGATTTTCTTTCTCGTTTCCTTTCCTAAGTCTTATTTTGACAACATGTACATTTATTCTGAAACTTCCCTTTGAGATGTAAATGATTTGAGCTAGCTTTCTACCTGAATTTATCTTGTCATGGTTTTACAAGTTAGAGATTGGAGGACGAGATTTGATAAACTATTTCCGAGAGTTGGTTGGAGTCTTTTCAATAACCGGCAATGTTGATCAAATTGTGTCCGCCGCGGCGCTTCAGACAGGAGGGCTTCCTCAAAATGCAACACATTTTTTAAAGCAGAGAAGAGTAACTTCTATTACCAATAAAATTACATATAATAACAAAATTTAAATATAAACCAAAATTATACATTGTGCATTAAACTTTGAAATGACTCACGATCATTAAAGTGATAAGTATAAGTTGTAAGAATTCTCTTTATATTATGGCTTTAAAGTTTTGTTGTTAATTTCTCTTTGTATTGTCACTTCAAATTATTATTTTTAATTTTCAATCCTAGTGGAGGGCTTTATGATCATCATGTGCGAGGTATTGAGATTGATTTGAAGAATCATTACGATGATTCGATGATATTCAGATTGTTGGTTGACATTTTAGGTAACAACAGTACGTTTGATTAAGATGCCAGAGATCGATTTAAACAGCTATTATGATGATCTGATCCAGAGATTGCGACTATTACGATGATCTGATCCGGAGATTGCAGGTTGGCATTTTAGTTGGGAACATGGTAGGGTCGCCTTTGAATCTTCTCAGATGATGCTGCAAACATGGCTTATAGAGCCTCATTGCAAGCTCGCATTATTGGCCTCTATGGTATGAGCGGAGTGGGAAAAACCTGTGTACTCAAACGATGATGCATCACATGCACTAAAATGGGCTCGACATGGTATTTGATTAACTAATTCATTTATGACTGTGTAGTGGACAATTTATTTGATAAACTAATTCATTTATGACTGGGTGGAGGAGTAGGAAGTGAGCAGAAGCTTAGGAAACAATGCATTGTCAGACTCTCAGGAAACATTGCATTGTCAGACACCCATCAAAGAAGAGTTAAAGCATCGGCAGAAGAGTTAAAACATTGTCACAAGCAAGAGCTACAACATTTAATACTTTGCATCATGCTAAGTATTTTTCGCCAAGAGCTATTCCCAATACCCACAGGTCCAACAATAACACTTCAAATTATAAGCCAATCAGCCCTCAGAAATAATAACACTTCAAATTATTAGCCAATCAGCCCTCAAAAACTTGATTTTTATATTAATTAAAAAAATATTAATTTGAAACTTTAATTAAAATGATAAATTACATTTGAGTCAAAGCAAACTGATGAATAATTATAAAAAACAATAGTATCGTGACCTTCCACATGGACTAATAAAAAACAAAAATATATAAATCAGTGAAAATATATAGTAAGTTCTTTTAAGTAATTATTAAGTAAAATGAAAACTTTAAGATTATTTAATTAAAACAATGTTTTAATTCTTCAATGTTTTTACATATTAGTTAATTGTCATTTACATAATAAGTATATTAAACTAACGGATAATATTCATACATATAAGCGATATTGGCTTATATTAAAGTGGAAGAATTTAGTTATCTTTTATTCATGATTTTTTTAATTATTTGGTTGATTTTTAATATGTCAAGCATGCAAGAATTGAGAATTAGTTGTGTTATGAGACCATAAATTATTCTTTATTAAAATTTTGTTATGAAAATATTACATTACAACATAAATAGACGATGAAGTGCGTTACTGTAGTATTTATTTATTTTTATTTAATACATGGAAATAATAATGATTTAAATCTTCTAAAACCAAGTCCAAGAAAAGTTATATGTATTTAATGTTGGAACTAAATGTTTTGCAATTTCATCACAACTATGGATTTTTTGGAGACAGTCCAAGACAACAATAGATTAACAGAGTAATCAATTGGAGGCTTAACTAAGTGGTTGATCAATCAATTGACGAGCCATTGATTGTATCAACTAAAGAAACCAACTAATCAACGGGATATTGTGGATTTCTAGGAAACAGATAGAATAAAAAACCCTTATTTGTGGACCAAACCATCTTCACTTCAAGGGAGTTTGTTAGATATGGAGACTATAAAAGAACGACCCTATGGGTTGTATTGACACGAGAAAAATCTATCAACTTATAATGCATTGTGATGTTTTGAAAGTAATGCTTTGTGTTTAAGTGTTGTAAACGATGTCTATAGACACCAACTCTCTTCACGTAATACTCATCACTTTTGTTATTTTCTTTTGTCCTATTGTTTAGACGAGGTTTTCCCAACATGGTATTAGAGCTATTGGTTTTGACCTAACCTTTGTCTGTGAATTGTGCTGAGTTGGATCTAGGGTTGATCGACTTTGAGCTAATTATTTGTCGACTAATGCCTTATCTTTGAACTTGGATCACATTCTTTTGATCAAAAGGATGGATTCCAAGATAGAAGTTGTTATTCTGAATGGGCATAACGATGCAATCTAGGTGTGAGATATGAAAACTTTGTTGAAGATCAAGGGACTATAGCAATATCCTAAGGTCAGTATTCTAGTTTCGAGTGATGACCAAGCTAAATTTACCATTAAGGAGAAAAAATTTGGGTTTGTTGGGGTCATAATGACCTACATTTCAACAGAGATGCTCTTTCATAAAAGTAGGATCGACTCCCCTCATGTTGTTTGGACTAATTTGAATCATTGTTCGATAAGGTTAATGAAATTGAAGTGACACAGATAGAGAAAGAGTTGATCCCTCTAGAACTCCATTCCTTTGACACGATTGAGGATTATTTGGCTCGCATCAAAGAGCCATAGTTGAAATTGGGAAAATGGGGCAATGGTTTTCTTAAGAAGGATGGACATCTCATTGTATTGGTCCTAATGAATTTGAAAACACCTTATGATGTATTCTATTGTTCAATTCACACCAATTGTATTTCACGCAAAGAAGATGGTAAGGATTTCACCTTTGATACATTTTGTGATTTATTAATCAACAATCATCACACATTACTTGATGAAGCAAAGCTTGGTAGCAAACACCAGAATCAATTTCCCAAATGAAAGGTCAAGAAAAATTACTAGGAAAGTGGTCGATCGAATAAATGACATGAGTGCATCAAGCAACCTACTAAAGGAAATACGGATGAGGTCACATTGACATGAGAGGGATCAAAAAATAAAACATGTTGAAATTCTGTGGAAATGTGAGCCATGTAGATAAAACATGTTGGAAGCACACAAAAGACTTGGAATGAAAGGTCAAGCATCGTAAAGAAGGTGCATTGATTGGTCCTTCAATTAACTGACATGCAGAAAACTTAACCTTTTATATTTATCACTTCCAAACAATTACATGTTTATACCATTTTGACTAAGTGGATAGTCAATTCTAGTTGCAACCATCACATGCATAAGGGTGTGTCTCTATTCTCTTGGTTAACGGGAGCTCTAAAAAAAATATTTATGTAGATGATGATTATGCTTGTATGGTCACTAGAAGCAGCGATGTTGAATGCATGCAAGGTCAAATCCAATTTCTATAATGTCCCTAGCTTGTGATTTAACGCAATCTTGTTGTCGGTTTCTCAACTTACACAGAGTAAGAAGACTACTGAATTTTGGTTAGATCACTTTACTGTAAAGGATTTGAGGCTTTAGGGGGAGTGGGGGGAAACTGTTGCTTCAATATATTTATATCCCAAAGATGGACTATATAAGGTTTGTGACTCTCTTATAAATTATTTCTGATCAACTAGTCCGAATGCATTCATTTCTCAAACCAATGACAAAAGTCAAATTTGGCATGAATGACTTAGAAATTTAAAATCTTAAAGTTTAAAGATGATGGTAAAAAAGCATATGGTTACTAGTCTCCCAAAGACTATTCAATCTAGTGTATTTTCTAGAGGATGTGTGTTTGGAAAACATCATGCACCCTTTGATTCTGATTAGGCATGGCGAGCAAAATACCATCTATAACTTGTTCAAAGTGATATTAGTTTCATGAAAAAACACTCATTAGAATGTGTGAAGTATATTTTAACCTCAATTGATGATTTCTCTAGATTTACATGGGTATAATTCTTGAAAAATAAAAGTAATTTCTTTGAAAGATTCAAGGAATTTAGGGCATTTGTTGAAAAGAGATGTGGCCAAACTATCAAATGCTTGAGATTGGATAATGGTGGGGAATATGTGAGTCGACAATTTAAAGAATATCTCTTGCAAAATGGCATTTTGTGGCAAAGATTTGTCCCTCACGCCCCTCATCAAAATGCATTCACAAAGAGGAAGACTAGGACTTTGGTAGAGATGGTCTGGTGCTTACTATAAACCAAATACCTTCTGGCTAAACTTTTGGTAGAAGCAATTTGCTCAAACTATCTCTTGAATCTTGTTCTGACTAGAGCTGATGGTGACATGGATCCAGTCTAGAAGTGGAGAGAAATAAAACCCTATGTCAAACAACTCATAACCTTTCGAAGTGTTGTTTCGGTGCATATAAGTGATAATCGTAGGAAGAAATCAGATGAAAATAGTCATACTTGCATCATGATGGGATATTCTGATGAATCAAAAGCTAATCGGCTATTTTACTTGGTCAAACAACATATCATTTTGAGTAGAAATGTGATCTTTGATGAGAATATTTTAGGTACTAATTTACTAAACTCCTTTGGTTTAATGCATAGTGATCCTTTTAATATTTCTGAAGAATCGGGATTGATTGCACCCTTCTTTGAAGTGTCAACTAGAAAAACTACAATGAAGAGGCCCTGTAACAGAGGTTATTATGGATGATCCTCTCAAAAGAGGTCTAATATTTGTTTCTAGTGGAGGTAAGTAGCAGAGGAAAGCAGTTGGAGGTTGTAGCGGAGGTTTTTTATTTGATGTGTTTCTAAACTAAATACCCCTATGCATATAGGGCACAAATGTACTGGTGCGTATAGAAAATAAATGCACCAGGGTGACCATAAAAAGGATGACGCATGACGTAAAAACATGAAATTGTCAAAAATTAAGTGCAATGGAATTTTTTTAAAATTATAGTGGTGTGTTTTAGTACGCATACTGCACCGATGTATCTACAAACAAATTGTACTATACCTCAAAAAAAATGTTGAACCCTGAAAAAAAACACTAGTTAAAAAAACATTACATGGAAAGAACATAAATTTCATACAACATATGCGGAGCATTTTGGAAATATGAACGCACCGATGCATCTATAATCAAAGCCCACTAGGGCTCCCAAAAAAACGTTCAAAAAAACTATTATGACAAACAACAAGATTTTTTTATAACCATAGAAGTGCGCTTGTCTAATATTACCACACTGGTGCATCTAAAAACCATAACGCACTGGTATATATCATAAATATTGTAGCTCCTCGGGAAAAAGAATCAATTAAAAAAAATTATGCGATTTCGGGTTGTTCATTATTAACAAACACCCCAGTTCTCGTGAAAAACAAAAATACACTAGTTGGGATTTGTTAAAAAATAAAATTTAATAAAAAAATTTATTTTAAAACCCACATGCAGTGCAGCGATGTAATTTCAATGCACCAATGTGTTTAACTATGGGGCGCACCGGAAAAAGGTTTTATACAAAAAAATTACCGCGTGGTCAAAATATTTTTACCCCTCCATAGTTTGTTTGAGCCATCTACATTGGTACCATCCATAACCCAGCTAGATGCCCTGCCACCAGTGCTCATTCCACTCCCTATTGACACATTGCTCGCTTTCATTGACCGCTCAATTGAGTTTGAATTTTTCCAAATGGTAGGAAAAAATCAAATTATGCAAACATAGGCAGGATGCCTTCCCGACGTGTGGTTCAGCAAGTAATTAATTCTTACTTGATAATTTAATTTTGTTGCGGTTTAATTTTTGCAATTAATACTTAATTTACTATTTTTTTTATATAAATACTTTTGTGGTGCATTCGAGCCATTCGGCTAACCCCTGAGGTCGATGCACATTGTAATTTGTTACAGGTCGCACCGACGACAAGGCGAGGTGAATGTATTGAACGCACTGTCCTACCAATGTGCTACACTTTTGTAGCACACCTCCACAGAATAAAATAAATTATAAAACCATAAACTAATATTCGGTGTGCTAATTACACGTAGGAGCACCGAGTTTATGGTGAAACTATTTGTATTTACTGTACCGCATTGACGGTGCTCTACTACCTCGTAGCACACCAAAATATTAACCAAAACAATATTTAGTGCACTGCATTAATGATGCTCTACAACTAATAAAACAAGTCAATTAAATAGAAATTTAGAAGCAAATGTTGAGAAATAGATTGCCATATATCCCAACAATCCCAAACTTGGAAATTGTTTTAGGAAAATGTTGAATGTCCACCTTTCCCTTACCTTAGTGAATTTCCTTCTATCCACTACCTGAAGTAAATTATTTTTTATACTAATTGGAGTATTAACTTTGAAAGTTAATTCACTAGGATCCGCCATTATATTGTGTAATTTTGGATTTTTTTCCAAACAAATTACTCCTTTTACATAACAAATCTTCCTGTTTTCCTCTAGGAAAATCTCTATATATTTGAGCTTCTCTAAAGAAAAGTACTTGGTTACATTTCCACTCAGGCCCATATACATAGGAAATCATATGGTTGTGTTAATAATCAACATTCTCTTTAGGCATATGCACCTCTACCTCACAAGTACATTCTTCTCTATGTGCAACAACCATTGATCTACTTCCACCACAAAAGTCACATGGAATAAATTCACTAAGACAACAATGAGTGATTTACTGGAAATCTCCACTTTTGTTGTGCATAATCCTTTTCCAAAACGTGTATTTGTTTTGTCTTTTCTTACCTTCTCTTTCATAGTACCACTTCATTCTCCAATGACCTCCTCTTTCATAGTACCACTTCATTCTCCAATGACAACATTTTATTGTTTACATGTACTCCTTCACTTAAGGAAAACAAATTATCTATATTTGAACAATATTTTTTCATTTTCCACTAATGGCAAAATTTCTTCTATGTGTACGCATACATTTGAATGCACCAAACTAACTACTTCTTGATTTCTAAGAGTACAAATAAAAAATCGTACCTTATGATCAATGGATCACACACTTATGTTCCTTTATGTAGGTAAGTACTCCTCTTTAATGGCCTTCTGTGATCTGCAACATGTGCATGATATCATCAAGTTTGCAAAGGTTGTAAAGCCTCACATACTTAGGGCCAAAATCAATGCTCCATAATCCAAGATGCATGCTTTGTTGGCAAATGTTACCTTCATTCCCACATCTACAAATTGTCTTAAAATGAAGAACATTTTTTTTACTAAACCCAACACATGCTTCACATAAGGAATTCTATTGATGCTTCCATCTTTGAGCCTTGCTGAAATTCTTCAACATCTAATAATTCCATGTATCTAAAGCTATCACTCAAGAAAAAAATTATATCTTACCAAAACAATCTTCATATTCCACAACAACTTTTTACGAAAAGCCACATGGAAGGAGGCTATGGAATCCAACAATGATGTCCTTGATATTTAAGGCACAAACAATACATGCCTTTTTCATTTTCTATTTCTTTAGAGTATCTAGTATAAAATTCATCTTCTTACTTGTTGATATTCCACACAACTTTGAGGTTTTCTTACTAAGGTTGCTTAATTTGAGATTATTCGAATGACCCCTTATAAACCATGCTTCGCTTTCATGATTCCCTTTGTTGGATTTCGTTCTCTTTTGTGCAAGTAAGAGGGACGCAAAAACTTCATTCAATTTCGACATATCCTCTAGTCAAGTACTAATAATTCTTACATACTATCCCACAATGATCTTCCTCATACATGCTCTCACTAATGGTAATAAATTCCCTAGCCAATGCACTAAAAACATTCAAATGACCATCAACATTATCTCTTGGCTTCAACTTTGGAAAGGACAACTTATTTACCAATAACCTAGTCTCATACAAAGACTTTAGCATAATACAAAATTAGTTTACAATGTTAACATTTAAAACATTGAAACTCTTGCATGCTACACAATTCTTTTACAATATTAACATTCTAAACATTTTAAGGAAAATGAGTATAAAAGACTCAATCTTATAACTCTTGCATGGTACAAAATTCTTTCACAATATTAGGATTCAAAACATTTTAGGGAAAAGGAGTCTAAAAGACTCAATCTTGTAAAGGCACGTGCTTTGTGATCTAACTTTTGCTAATCCTCAATTGTGATTCTTTACGGTTTTTAACTAAAATATCGACCATTTTCAATTTGCATAAACTAAAATTATGACCATTGAATTTCTCAATCTTTGCTATTTTAGATAAGGTGATAGCAACCACCAATAAATGCAATATCTGACTCTCATAATGTCTCGATAATGTTAGAATTTCACCCAATGAAATAAAAAAGCTAAAGTGATAGCAACCACCAATAAATACAATATTTGACTCTCATAGTTTCAAAAACTATAATTCTTCATAGATGTCCTCATAATATTAGAATTTCACCAATACAATAAAAAAACCTAAACCACCTACATCAATGTTCACAAATAGCTCATTGCATCCCACAAATTTCATCAACAAAAAAAACCAATGAAAAAATTTCACCCAATGCAATAAAAAAAACTTAAAGCAATGTTCACATCATTTGGAGGACTTTCAAAATTCATGCATGGTTGCGGTTGTATGATTAATTTTTTTTTAAAATGTGGTTCACCATTTGTTAGAGGGCTACTCCACCGAAAATTCCAATACTTGATGTTCAAACTAAATCAAGGTATGGTCAGCTCATCAGGGTGGGGAGGATAACATTCATTCCTCCCAACCACCCAAACAACATCCATTTAACACGGTTGTATGATTACTTGCAAGTGTAGATGAGAGACTTTTGATAGTCTAGGAGGTAGTTGGACGAGGTTTGTATCTTCGTTTAGGGGGACCTACATAACATTGTCCTTCATGAGGACGTAGCATTATTGGAGTTGGTGATCCGTAGGGATGAATAAAATATTGCGAGTTTTTCCAATAAGCAAGCTCCACACTCGAAGGGGGGGGAAAGTGGGGTGGGTAACAAAGTAAAAAATTCACAAGTAGTTCATTAAATTTCATCAACAAAAGGAAAACCAATGAAAGACGATGAGATGATACCCATATATTGGTAATGAAAAATCCATAAAACAAATAAATAAGTAATGAGATGAGATGGGACATGGAGCGAAGAGAAGAGTGAATTTCCCCTTCCATGGACATGTTACTTCAACACGCTGGAGCCACTCCATGTTGTACAAAGTTCAAAATACGGTGAATTAAATCAAATTGTAATTTTAAATTATATATGTAACATTTCTATTTAGATAACATCATCGATTCTTTTGGCATTTCCGTGTGAAAGACCTCGGACGGGCTATGGCTGCACCACGTTTCGAACGTGGGTCCTCAATTCTTTTCACGCTCATGTGCAATGGAAACAAAATCCTCAGCAGGACGAAGACTGGACGAAGACTGTAGGTTTCAAAATTTATTTCAATATTGATGTAAAATTGGATATAAATTAAACTTAAACATTTTATTAAATGAGTAATAAAATAAATAAATAAATATTACGTTATTTAGAAAATAATAATTTGTTAAAGTGTTATGTTTATGGTTGAAATTTTCCTAGAATACTGGTTGAGGTATTATCTCATATATAAGTTTTCTTTAGCAAATCAATAAAATTAACCTTAATGTAACAAGTGTATAACTAAGATTCATTTAATTGTTGTGGTATATTGTTATGTTTAAATACATTTTGATAAAGATTTAAATAAGTTTTACTTAAATGGTGGTTAAAGAAAAGGGTAGCAATAATGGTTATTATTATTATTAAATAATATCTATTTTATGTTTATATTAATCAATTTAATGTTTATTTGATAATTAGTTTAATGTTTAATCTTTGCTTAACAACTAACCATCTTTACAACATCAAAATCAAGTAGTTAATTGTTCTTATCAACATTGACTCGCCACTTTATCAACATTGACTAATGACCACTTTACTTATGGCTATGCTAATTTAATTACATTTTATATTCAGATGTAGATATGATAAAAACTTGACACCGACATGACATTTGCTTAACCCAAAAAACAAAAAAAAACAAAAAAACCTTAATCTTCAATTATTTAAAAAAATATTAACACCACAAAATAACATAATTAATTTAATATCACAACCTTAACTTAAACATTATACTATGGTGCTATTACGATCACAACACCACAAAATAACATAATTAATTTAATATCACAACCTTAACTTAAACATTATACTATGGTGCTATTACGATCATAACACCACAGAATAACATAATTAATTTAATATCACAACCTTAACTTAAACATTATACTATGGTGCTATTACGATCACATTTACATCATCACAAGTTAGAAGTGGTGCTGATCGTTACAGCGTTCCCAGGCAAAGCGGCGGGCATATGATGGAACAGAAACGAACCTACACAGAGCGAAGACCGTAGGTTTCCTTCTCTTCTTTTTATTGCAATTCTTTTTCAATACTTTCCAAGCAAGTTCGTCTGGCTTCTAATTTTCTTTGTCAGTTGTAATATCTGGAATATCCCACTCCTAATTCCGCCCTCTGTAAGTAGAACGCCCGTGTCCTGAATCATAGGAGCACCTTCTGCAATGCTGGACACAAACAAGAAGAAGAAAGCGGGTATGGTGATGGCGATGACACCATTAATGAGTAGCGTTTTGATTATCCTGTGTGTATGTACACGCAGACGCTTCGTAGCTGCTGATGCGGAGACTTCTATCGTTTGGAGCAATTGCGGTAATAGTGGCAATTATGTATATAAAAATGGTAGTGCGTTTCAACTTAATCTCAACAAGGTTTTGGAATCATTGGTGACGAATGTTTATCCCAGCGGATTCAATATTTCTAGTGTTGTTGTTGACGGGCAAAACAGCAATAGTACTGTTTACGGGCTTGTCCAGTGCAGGGGAGATTTAGATTCTTCCGATTGCAAACAGTGCGCATCCACTGCAAAAGCAAATCTTGTTCAGGGATGCCATAATACTTCTGGATTCATTCAACTGGATGGCTGCTTCTTACGTTACGACGATCATAATTTTTACGGCGATATTGAGAGTAGGAAGAGCACGCCAACAAGTGTTCTTTGCAACACTGGGAATAGCAGTCAGCCAGAACAGTTCACAAATGCTTTGAAAGCCAGACTCTCGAATGTTACCACTAAAGCTGCACAGAACCCGAATCTTTTCGCTGTAGATACATTCGCTGCCCCTTCTTTAACGGATAATGTCTCCAGCTTAGCGCAGTGTTGGAGAGATCTTTCCCGGACAAGCTGCGGATCCTGCTTAACTTTTGCGTTACAAAATATATTCCGATGTGAAAGTGGAGCTCTAGGGGCACAATTCGGATCTCAAAACTGCTACTTGCGTTACGAGGTTTATGAATTTTTCAACTCTTCCGTTCTATCGCCGCCGCCTTCCGTTCTATCGCCGCCGCCAGGAAAAAGTCCTCCTCCGTCCTCTGGTATCATTTTTGCACATGACTAACACAAGGGTTTGTAGGATTTCATTTATTTTTGGTGAACTAAAGCATACCCTACTGCTTAGTGACGCTTTTTGTGTAAATTTGCAGAAGGCAAAAGACCTAATGTGTTGGGGATAAGTCTGGGCGTAGTAGTCGCTACGCTTGTATTAATTGCAGGCATAGGCCTTTGGAAGTGGAATGTTTTCTCTCGAACCGGCCGAGGTCCTGAATTTGCATCTAAATGATTCATTGTGTTCAAGATCTAATATGCGTTACCTTGTGTGCAAGATGAATAAACACCTTGTAATTGTTTTGGCAGGTGAAGAAGAAGATTCTATTTTAATGGCGAATATATTGAATCCAGATCTCATTTTCAAGTACGACATTCTACGAGAGGCCACCTCCAATTTTAATGTAGAGAACAAACTTGGCGATGGAGGTTTTGGATCCGTCTTTAAAGTGAGAGCTTAACATGATTTCTTTGAATTGTTTCAATTAATTAGATATTTGGAAATAGAAGCTCATAGTTAAATTGGAAAATACATGTGATTTTGAAGATAGTCGATCTGCAGGGGGTTCTGCAGGGGGTTCTCCCTGATGGCAGAGAGGTTGCAGTTAAACGACTATATATGGGTACAAGGCAAGCAGATGCTGAATTTCTGAATGAAGCAAATCTCATCAGTCGCGTTCAGCACAGGAATCTTGTGAAATTGCTTGGTTGCTCTGTTGAAGGCTCAGAAAGACTACTGGTTTACGAATACCTCCGGAACAGTAGTCTCGACAGGATTCTATTCGGTTTCTACTCGTTCTTAATAGCTGGTTGAATATTCTTTCTGGATTCATTGGTTTGTATATGTACCTTGCAGCTAATATATTTATGCTGTGTGATGTGATACATTGCAGATGCAACAAAACGTCATTTACTCGACTGGAAAAAGAGGTATGAAATCATAGTTGGAACTGCTCGTGGTCTGGCTTATCTGCACGAGGAATCTGAAATTCGGGTCATCCACAGAGATATTAAAGCAAGCAATATTTTACTAGATGATAAACAGAGACCCAAAATAGCAGACTTTGGGTTAGCCAGATTCTTGGAAGAAGATGAGAGCCACGTTAGCACTAGAGTTGCAGGAACTTTGTAAGAATTTTCTCTCAGGGCTCCCAACTAATTGTTTTAATAAATCAATTACAACTTACATATCTGAATATGAATCATATAATTTCGAGATATGATTGTATATGACACTCATGTGCAGTGGTTACTTGGCCCCCGAGTACGCCTTACGCGGACAGTTGACGGATAAAGCAGACGTATTCAGCTTTGGAGTGCTTCTACTTGAGATTATCAGCGGAAGAAAGAACCAGAGTTCGGCCGAAGGGTTTCTCATCGACAGTGTATGGTTCATGTGGATCTCATCTTTTGAGTCGAGATTTTCTCAAATTTCTATAGTCTGACAATCCCTTGCTAACAAAGTTTTGTGTTTTGTTGATATTGGTCAAGCAGACATGGACGCTGTATAGAGAAGATAGAGCTTTAGAAATTATGGATCCGACACTGAAGGGCAGTTATTCGTGGGAGGAGGGGATTCGAGTAATTAAAATTGGTCTCCTATGCGCGCAAGCGGCTGCTGCGTTGCGGCCTTCAATGTCCCGGGTTGTGTCAATGCTGACTAGTGAGACCGAACATCTTCGTTCACCCACAAAGCCCGCTTTCATAGATCTCGATACCGCTGGTCCGGCTCAACAACTAAAGCGTGGTAGACTTAACGAGGGGGACAAAACGTCAAGCAGTGCAGCGACTTCTTCTACGACACCTTCCGAAGTTCATTCTGTAGCTGCTGATTCATCAAGCATTCTGGAGCCGAGGTGAAAATTAGCCAATGCCAATGCCTATAGGCGTTTATATTTTTCATAAGACATATTATTTTATAGACAATCTTTGCATTGATGGTAGAACTACTCATATGATAGTGCTAGTGCTAGCGTAAATTTATTTTAAAAAGGATTTATCGAGTTTGGAAATGGATTAATTTTTTTAATTCTAAACTTGAAAATGTTGAGAAAATGCGAAGTAAATGCTTATGGTTTTAATTTATAGTTTTATATAGGTGTTTCTAACAAATATATTAAATCTATTGAAAATATAAGTTATTTTATTTTCATTTTATTTTATTTTTTTATAAAGAACACAT
The DNA here is from genome assembly GCA_001517045.1 of Pseudotsuga menziesii. NCBI lineage: Eukaryota > Viridiplantae > Streptophyta > Pinopsida > Pinales > Pinaceae > Pseudotsuga > Pseudotsuga menziesii. The sequence continues at coordinate 111,580 of LPNX010653463.1, read as the reverse complement.
GCCAGCTTTAGGATGAGTAGAAAAAGATTTACACATCTCCTTTTAATGGGCTGTAAAATGGACCTCTTCTATACAATGGTTTTTAAATCTAGAAATTATTGACAATGTACTTCTCCATAAATAATAAGTATTTTATGGAAGATACTTCCATTCTAACATACTTCTTATGGATGGTTAGTATTTAGCATTTACCAATAAAATAGAGCGAACATGAATGTCATTGTAAAAATACATGTAGGGCAAGTAAGTAATTTTGGGATTCTAAAACAATGATGTTACAAATTTAAATGAAAGTTATACTTTATGGATGGTTAATATTTATCATTTACCAATAAAATAGAAAAAACATGAATGTTATTGTAAAAATACATGTGGGGTAAGTGAGTAATTTTAGGATTCTAAAACAATGATGTTACAATCTTAAATGAAAATTATACTTTGTGGATGGTTAGTATTTATCATTTACCAATAACATAGAGCTAACATAAATGCCATTATAAAAATACATGTGGCGTAAGTGAGTAATTTTAGGATTTTAAAACATTGATGTTACAAATTTAAATCAAAGTTATACTTTATGGATGGTTAGTATTTATCATTTACCAATAAAATAGAGTGAACATGAATGTCATTGTAAAATTACATGTGGGGAAATGAGTAATTTTAGGATTCTAAAAGAATGATGTTACAAATTTAAATGAAAGTTATATTCTATGGATTGTTAGTATTTATCATTTACCAATAAAATAGAGCGAACATGAATGTCATTGTAAAAATACATGTGGTGTAAGTGAAAATTTATAGGATTCTAGAACAATGATATTACAAATTTAAATAAAAGTTATACTTTATGGATGGTTAGTAATTATTATTCACCAATAAAATAAAGCCAACGTGAATGTCATTGTAAAAACACGTGGAGTAAGTGAGTAATTTTAGGATTCTAAAACAATGAAGTATTGTGGAAGATCTAGCCCAGGCTCCGTATGCAATGTCTGCCTTGGAGGTGTTGCAAACTTGTCTTGCACAAAAAAGGCATTACTTACAACTATTGGTGCTTTTTACACATCTTAATCCCATTTTAGAATGTTTGACCTAGACAATCACAACCCATGACTCCCATACCATGTTACAAATTTAAATGAAAGTTACATTTTAATTTAATTTTATTGATTTATTTATTATTATTTTTAAAATATTGAATAAAATATTATTATTATATATATAATAATAATTTATTAATCTTGCATGAAGAATGTATGTTTGCATTTAAAAAAGTATTAAATATGATCTTAAATTAGAATAAGAGACGAAAATATATAAATGAGTGAAAATAAATATATTGTTAGTCCTTTTAAATATTTTTTATGTAAACTTTAAGATTATTTAATTAAATAATTTTTTAAATCTTCAATGTTTTTGTATATTAGTTAATTAAAGGATGTCATTTACATAATTAGTAAATTAAATTAATGGATAAATTTCATACATATAAGCGAGAATGGTCTAAAGTGGAAAATTTCTACTTTACAATAAAATATCAATGGTAAGGGATTTGGTTGTCTTTTATTCATTATTTTTCTAATTCTTTGGTTGGCTTTTAATAATAATAATAATAATAATAATAATAATAATAATAATAATCTATTTTTAAGGTCATCGCTAAAGTCTACAGAGGTGTACATACACTACCCCCCCTGACCTCCTAAGAGGAAACACATGCTCTTAACCATTAGGCCCACTCATGATGTACATGTTAGTCATGCAAGAAATTATAATTAGTTGTGTTACGAGGCCATATTTATTCTTTATTAAAATTTTATTTATGAAAATAATTATGTTACAACATAAATGGACTGTGAACTGTGTTACGTGTTACGATAGCATTTATTTATTTTATTTAATACATGGAAATAATAATTATTTAAAATTTTGAATTTTATTAATGAAAAAAATTACATAAAATAAACATGTTTGGAACGACATTATGTTTTTTTCTACCTTCGAGTTATAAAAAAAGTCTAAGAAAAGTTATATGTAGTTAATATTGGAACCAAATGTTATGCAATTTCATCACAACTTTGGATCTTCTGGAGACAGTCCAAGATAACAATACACTAACAGAGCAATTGATTGGAGGCTCAACTAAGTGGTTGACTGGACAATCGATGAGCCTGTGATTGGATCGACTAAAGAAACTAACTAATCAACGGGATATTGTGGATTTTTAGGAAACAGTTAGAACCGAAAACCCTTATTTGTGGACCAGACCATTTACACTTCAAGGGAATTTGTTAGATATGGAAACTATAAAAGAACGATCCTATGGGTTGTGTTGACATGAGAAAAATAGTATCAACTTATAGTGCATTGTGATGTTTTGAAAGAAATGCTTTGTGTTTAAGTGTTGTAAATGATGTCTATAGACACCAACTCTCTTCATGTAATACTTATCCCTTTTGTTATTTTCTTTTGTCCTATTGTTCACGCGAGGTTTTCCCAACATGGTATTAGAGCTATTGATTTTGACCTAACCTATTCCCTACGAATTGTGTTGAGTTGGATCTAGGGTTGATCGAATTTGAGCTAATTATTTGTCGACTACTGCCTTATCTTTGAACTTAGATCACATCCTTTTGATCAAAAGGATGGATTCCAAGATAGAAGTTGTTATTTTGAGTGGGCATAACTATGCAATCTAAGCATGAAATATGAAAACTTTGTTGAAGAGAAAGGGACTATAGCAATATCCTAAGGTTGTTATTCCATATTTGAGTGATGACCATGCTAATATTATCATTGAAGACAAAAAATGGGGTTGTTGGGGTCATAATGACCTACATTTCAACATAGATACACTTTCATGTAAGTAGGATCGACTCCCCTCATGTTGTTTGGACTAATTTGAAGTCATTGTTCGATAAGGTTAATGAAATTGAAGGACTATTTGGCTCGCATCAAAGAGCCATAGTTGAAATTGGGAAAATGTGGCAAGGGTTTTCTTAAGAATGATGGACATCTCATTCTATTGGTCCTAATGAATTTGAGGACACCTTATGATGTATTCTATTGTTCATTTCATACCAATGGAGGTCACGCAAAGAAGATGGTAAGGATTTCACCTTTGATACATTTTGCGATTTATTAATCAAGGATCAACACAAATTACTTGATGAAGCAAAGCTTGGTAGCAAACACGAGGATCAATTTCCCAAATGAAAGGTCAAGAAAAATTATAAGGAAAGTCGTTGACCGAATAAATGACATGAGTGCATCGAACAACCTACTAAAGGAAATATGAACAATGTAACATCCCCTTGGAGCACGATCAGAAAATGTGAAGTGTAAGTAAAAAGGCATTGTAAGTACTAATCCTAGCTTATCAAATTATGTATAAAATTGGTAATGATAGGTGGCTGAAAGTGTTGCATGAACAAACGTTGATTGGGGACGAATCCACTAGGGGGAAGGTAAAAGTTGAATAAATACTTGGGGATCTAGTGATGATAACCAAGTGTCATCATGGATTACATGACCTGCCAAAATGAAGCAAGAATTAAAAATCTTGGTCATTTGATACAAATTCGGTGAATTTTATTATATGCTTTTTATTAGTTTATAGAACATTGCGAGAAAACTCCTTAGATCCATTAATTTTGAGTGAGATCCACACTTATTAACATGAAATAAGTTAATGGTTAAGTATACATATTAAAGTTATATGTTAAAAAGACTATTGCCTTTATAATAAAGGAAATACATTCATAATGAAGGAAAGTATTAGTAGCGTAGGATATATATATATATATACACACACACACTAGCATTTGCACCAAGAGGTGCAAAAAAACGCCGAGAGGGTAAAAATATCTGTCTTTTCGCAAGTGAACCTTTGTTTTTTACCTTGGGAGAGTGCATATTAATACTGGGTTTTGAAATGCTAGGTTAAGACATTTATAATTGAGTTTTTTGAATGCTTAATATTAAAAATATTATTAACAATGTTAGTTGGTTAAGGTCCGTTTATTTATATAGTTGTGCCCAAATTTTACATACAAATATTACTTGGTAAGACTCTTCGTAAATCTTATAGGGTTTTATTAAGATTTTATTTGATTATTGAGATACCTTAACTTACTCAATTTCCAAAAATTTATTTTTGATTTCTTTGTTTTGAATGCAGAATGATGAATTTTTGTTTGGATTATTTTAACATCCCGCAACGCGCAAATCTGCAACTTGCGGATTGCGGCAAACCTTTCATTTGATATTTAATTTTTTCAAATTTTTCATTTGGTTTGTGTCTTCCCGCAACGTACAGACCGCAAAATGCGAGATGCGGGATGCAGAACTAATTGAATCAAGTTTGTACTATTTTGTGTTCCCACATCGTGCAACTCAGAAGTTACGAAATGCGGGTTGCGGAACAATTAATAAACTTGCAATTTTTTTTTGATCCCGCATCCCGCAAAGTTGATCCTGATTGATTTTTTCTTGGCAGTAAATTGCAAGATGACACGTGTAAAAAATATATATACGCTGGTCTTTTACAATTTATTTACCACTTTTTCATTGTTCTGAATTACTGCGGTGCGTGAATTTTATCTTCATGAATTATTGCTCTGCGTTAATTTTACCAGGCAATTTTATCACAGTCTAATTCGATGACAGGTTAGTATTTTGGTAATTTATTCTTTAAATTTATTACCGTAGTCAATGTTGAATTAGTTTTAATTTTCGCTTCGCGTTGTTTTTTCTTTTAAACACAGTTTTTCCAATTTGCAACAATGGCAAGATCTACTCGCTGCAAAAACCTGGAAAATGATATGTTCACCAAGGATTTGAACTTTGGTATTTTCTCAAATACCAGTGGCAGAATCATTGAAACTTACCAAATTGAATGGTCTAGGGTTTATGAAATTTTTGACAATGACAAATTTTCTGATATTCAAGGCAACCAGTTGGCCTACGAAAGAATCAGGGATTTTGGACTTCATTCTCTTGCCGCTAGACCTATTATCCTCCTGTACAATGATGTGATCAAATGGATAGTAGAACATGCAGACTTGAAATCTCATTGTTTGAACGATAGTAGAGGGTTAGAGATAGCCAATATTCGTCCCAAGGTATTTACGAAGGCTTATGTCCTTAAACCGATAAGACAACCCCTTACTACAGATTTTGCACAAACCTCCAAAAGTAGGTTCAATTTCGAAGAAATGTTAAAATCGTGGATGCACCAACCTAGCAAATTCTCGAAGAGGTCTGACGAGCATTAGCCTGTTACATGGTTCAAAGAACCTTATTCCTTATTCACAGCTATGGTATGCAGACTGTACGGCCTTCCTAATTGTTCTATGTTCAAGACTAAATGGGCTCTAGTAACTCATCATGTTTTAGCAACTCGCGATTCTTTCTCATGGGCATCCATGTTGTCGCTAGAACTCAAAATTTCTATCCAAGAGTACCAGAAGGCCACTGCTAGGAAGAAACCCAATTTCTTCTTTTCAGCCTTCATTTATGATATATTGTGCTCCGAGTTCGAATATCCTAATTTCGAATGGAAGTGGAGTTTTTCGTCTTCCCCAGTGCCCATTTATTATTTAGAACTGTGGGATACTAACTATGGAACCAGGTTCTATGATATATGTCAATACTTCCTTGGCACCATCTATTTTTTAATATTCAAGAAGGAAGCTCTTGCATTTTCACCTGAAGCCACATGTTTGATTGGTACAATGGGTGACTGGTATGTTGGCGAGAATTTTTCGTACATAAGAATTTGGGGTAGCAACACTGTTCATATGCTTTCCAGAATTGTCCCTGACAGGTTGGTTCTAGAGGAAGTGGCTTTCCAAACTGTCAATGATGGGGTTTACAGGAAGCTGATTGGCCCTAAGAAAAAAACTTGGCCCAAATTCCCTTTGCACCTTGGATCGTTGGTTATTCCAACTTCAACCTGGGCTGCAGTATTAGGTGAACAGATACAGTCTTTGAAGCTTGGTTTTTCCACCAAGTGAAAACATGATCCCAAGGGATGCCTCGATGCCCACTTTAAGCAGTATCATATCAAAATTAATTATGTGCATGAGGAAATTCCCGACGATTCTATTTATTAGGGTGTTAGTACATTTTTTGAGGTGTTGGGGAGAGCCAAAAGCAAGGATGAGGAATCCCACATCTTACAACATCAAAAGGAACTGAAAGAGAGGATTCAATGTTACAGGGTGCTGCATATTAACATCTTGGATAAATTAAGAAAGGACAAAGAACAAAAGGAAGCTGAAGCAATGAAGAATTCATCAGTGGCAATTTTTGTAGACGGAGACAAGGGAAAAGGTCTAATGGAAGACCTTCCATAGGTACAAGTTAGGGAGTAGGTCAAATCCTTAATAATTATGTCAACACAGTCAAAAGAAAAGCTAGCAATAATGACCTCTATGCTGAATACTAAGGCAGTTTCATCTCCTATGACTGTTACTCATATCCCGGTGATTGTTGCAGTCAGTAAGCCAAGTGATACTGAAGAAATAGTTGAAAAAAAAACCATTCAAAAGATTGAAGGTGAAAGCTTCTTCCTCCATAGGTCCTATTATCGATTTGGTTGATTCATATGTCATGTCCCCGACCCTCTGACCAGTGAAGAGGACGCTACCAGATCCCAACTATCCAGTAAACTAGCCCCATGAACATGTACATACATGTAATACTGAAATAAAATGCTTTGAAGTAAACATGCAGAGATGCATAATTATTCAACATACAGTGGAAGCAAAACCATACATTCAAGCATTCAACATGTTCATCATAATTCATTAGACATCAAATATAATGGTGAATATAATTGCAGAGATGAAATAGACAAGAATACTTATCTTGTGAGGAATTTGTCCCACAACCAGCTATGTCATTGCAACGTTCCACCCAACCATAGGCCAGTGTGCTCCTTAATCTCTCAACAACACTGCCACCCCCAAGATGGGCATAATTCCCCAAGGAATAAGGAATAAGCAGGCTTACACATAGCCAAGGATACACAAATCAGCAAAGCCAACACAGTTGGGTTTATCAGGCCATCAAAAAATCAGCCAAGCCAACACAGTTGGGTTTATCAGGCCATCAAGGAGCTGGGAAAAGCTGAATGCTAAGCTGGTGAGCTCATTGCAGAGCTAAGGGCACCTACACTAGAACTAGCCTGACTTCTAGGACACCCACACACACCCAACACAAGGAAATCAGTCCCTTCTCTGCTACACAGTCCCTTAGGCCCTGACCTCCCTTCTAGTGCTATTCAGGGGTTGTGGAGAAGAAATCCATCCCTCTAGCTATGTCTGTGTGGCTCCCAAACACACCAGGTTTATCAAGAAAATGAAGCCCTCATCCCCACTCCAACATAGTCTGAAGACCAACCACTACATACACGCAACAAAATAAGCAATTCACAACTTGGATGGGGAAATCTGATCCCTGAGTCATTCTTGGCCCTATCATGGCCAAAATGACTCAATAATAGCCACAACAAACCAAAATGAAAAATAACCCACATCAAACCACAAATCATGGGGAAAACAATAGCCTTGATCTCAACAGTGAAGCAACAGGAAATGCACAGCCTAAAATGGAAGAAGAAATCAAACTCTCAGCCTAGACAGGGGAACATATACTCAGACCACAAAATTAGTATGGAAAATGCACCCCCATAGTATAAATCGTGAATGGCCCATTCACAAGAAAATCGTGGATGATAGAAACAACTCCGCAACTCGTTGCGTGAGGAAAACAATGAAAAATCCCAACCTATGTGTGAGGAGAACAAACCCCAACATGTTTATGTGGATGGGAAAAACAATGGAAGAATGGAGAATCGAAGAATGTAGAATGGAAATCCTGTGCTTTCCTTGCCCACGTGAAGTGAAAGGGTCTGCTGGTGGAGTGTGCGTGTGGGCAAGGGCTGACAGTCCTGCCATACACCACTGCCCAACAATAATTGCCCCAACTAACAACACAACGTTTTAAATGTGGTAGTTGGCTGATGTGACAAGGAAAGGTGAGTAAGTCAAAAGGGTAGGTGACAACCAGATGGGTTCAACAACTAACACATGGCTTATCCCCATAGGCTCAAAGTTTAATAATTCCCCCTCCTTATCCTTAGGAAAATCATGTCCTTTTCATCATGGTTGCATGGACATAGCTAGTTGGGGTTCATTTTAATTAAAGATGCATCTTTACATGATACCAAAACTAATATGTGTCATATATCACGATATACCATGGGCAATGATTTCAATCGCCGAAACATAACACAACCAAACCGATGGTGGGGATTTTGCCTTTAGAGCCACACCATGATTAATTAAAATATATACATCATGTACATTTAATGCAAACAAGGTCAAAACCAGCGTGTTACATTCCCCTCCCCCTTCAATAGCACTATCCTAAGTGCTTTACAAAATTTGAACAAAATGCTACACTGGTACCACCTCAGTGTTTCACAGAATTGAACAAAAATGGGTGTGCCATCCGCATGGCATCCTCCAACTCCCACGTAGACTCTTCAGGACCATAGTGCTCCCACTGCACCTTTACCTATCCTATGACTCAGTTCTGGAGCATTGTGACCTTCCCATCGAGGATGTGCATTGGCTCCATTTTGGTCTGCCTCGGGTACCACCTGAATCACATCCCAATTTATCACATGGTTAGGATCATGTACATATTTCTTAAGCAATGAAACATGAAAAACATTATGAGCTCTAGTGCTAGCAGGCAATGCAAGTTTATATGCAAATGGCCCTATTCTTTCAAGCACTTCAAACAGCCCACAATATCTTGGTGACAACTTGGCACAACTTCCAAGCTTCAAGGAACTCTTCTTTGGCCTCACTCTGAGGTAAACATGATCCCTAACACTGAACTCCCTGTTCACCCTATGCTTATTTGCATAGCTTTTATGTCTGTCATGTGCTACTTTCAGATTCTGTCTAATCTTTACAACCTCCTGCTCCATCTCCTTGAGCAATTCTAGACCAAGCAAAACCCTGTTTACTAGATTATCCCAAGTCACTGGTGTCCTACACCTTCTTCCATACAAAGCTTCATATGGACTCATCCCCAAGGATGCCTGCTGTCCATTGTTATAAGCAAACTCCACCAAGTGTAAGTAATCTTCCCACTTGGCTGCTTTGTCCATCACATAAATGCAAAGCATATCTTCGAGTACCTGATTAAATATCTGTCTTCCCATCGGTCTGAGGATGGTATGCAGTGCTGAAGTTTAGCTTTGTACCCAAATTTACAAACAACCCCTTCCAAAAATTGGAAGTGAACTTGACATCTCTGTCAGAGACTATTGCCTTAGGCAATCCATGCAATTTGAAAATCTCCTTCATGAAGATATTTGCAATGTCATCAGTCTTATGCGTAGACTTAACCGATATAAAATGTGTTTCCTTTGTCAACTTGTCTACCACAACCATGATGGAATCATGTTGTCTCCAAGTCATTGACAATCCTGTAATAAAATCCATGGAAATAACTTCCCATTTCCATTCTGGAACTAGCAAAGGCTGTAACAAACCTGCTGGGTGTTGATGCTCAACTTTTACTTGCCGACATTTCATGCACCTTGAAATGTATTCATCCATGTCCTTTTTCATTCCTGGCTAAAAGTACTGTTTTCTAGCGGTAGCAATCATCTTCTGGTATCCTAGGTGACCAAAATACGGAGCTTGATGGATTTCATCCATAACAACTCTCCTCAAATCTGCTACATTTGGAATATAAATTCTACCTTTATAAGTAAGAATTCCATCTTCTTCCAATTTATATCCCTCATACCTCTTCTCAAGACTTTGCTGCTGCAATTTGTCTTTTACCAGCTCATACAATTCATCTCCAGCAGTACGATTAACAATCTACTGCCTCAAATCTGATTGGCAAATAATAAGAGATGCCACATGCATTTCCTGCATCTTCCTACTGAGTGCATGAGCTACCTTATTCTCTTTTCCCTTTATGTGCTTGATTTCAAAATCAAACTCACATAAAAACTCCAACCATCTTGCTTGCCTAGCGTTCAGACTAGGCTGATCAAATAGATAATTCAGACCATAATGGTCTCTCCTTGGTTCGAATCTTCTTCCCATCAAGTAATGCCTCCACATCTTGAGGGCATGTACTATGGCTGCAAGCTCTAGATCATGAGTGGCATAGTTCTTCTCATGCTCCTTCAGCTTTCTCGACTTGTAACGTATCACATGGTTTTCTTGCATAAGGACTCCCCCAAGCCCTTGTCCGCATGCATCGGTACACATCACAAAATCCTTCTCTGGATCTTCAACTTTCAATACTGGTGCACTGGCAAGAAGATTCTTCAACTACCAGAATCTTTCTTCACACCTCGATGTCCATTCGAACTTTATCCCCTTCTTTTGCAAAGAAGTAATGGCATGTGCAACTTTGGAGAATCCTTGAATGAATCTCCTATAGTATCCTACAAGTCCCATAAAAGATCTTACATCTGTCACATTTTTTGGAGTAGGCCAATTCATAATGGCTTCAATCTTTTTAGGGTCTATAGATATACCCTCTTCTGAGATAATGTGGCCCAAATATTGAATTCTATCTCTATAGAAGTCACACTTGCTCAACTTTGCATACAGTTGATGCTCCCGGAGCAATTGCAATGTCAATCTCAAATGCTCTTCATGCTCCTCCTCATTCTTAGAATAACTAAGAATGTCATCAAGGAAAACAAGAACAAACTTGTCCAAATACTTGCTGAAGACATTGTTCATAAGGCACATGAATGTAGCTAGTACATTTGTGAGACCAAATTGTACCACTACAAACTCATAGTGTCCATACCTTATTCTGAAGGTTGTCTTATGAATTTCTTCATCCTTGATTCTCACATGATGGTGACCAGACCTTAAGTTAATCTTGGAAAATACCTTTTCTCCTCTCAATTGATCAAATAGGTCATCAATCCTAGGCAAAGGATATTTATTCTTCACAGTAACCTTGTTCAATTGTCTGTAATCAATACACAACCTAAGTGTACCATCTTTATTCTTTACAAATAGAACTAGTTCTCCCCAAGGAGACACACTTGGTCTGATATACTTCTTTTCCAACAACTCTTGCAGTTGCATCTTCAGTTCAAGCATCTCTGGTTTACTCATCCTGTAGGGTGTCTTGGACACTAGTGCTGCTCCTGGCACAAGTTCGATTGTGAAATCAATGTCCATCTTTGGAGGAAGCCCTTGAATCTCATCAGGAAAAACATCCTTGAATTCTTGTAACACCTGATAGTCCTCCAAACTAGGAGTCTCATCCCCTGTTGCCTCCAGAATATGAGCTGCATACAATTGGAAACCTTTCTTACATAAATTCTTCAACTGTAGTGCTATAACCTACTGTACTGAAATCACCTTTGGAATACCTTTTACCACTACTGGGTTACCTTCTTCATCCATGCATTCAAAAGTCTTATTATAACAGTCAAGCTTTACCTTGTGAGCTTCTAACCAATCCAATCCAATGAAAACATCATAGGAACCAAGTGGTAGAACATTCAGATCTACACAAGTGACCAATCCATTCATGACCAATGGAAATTTCTCTACCACTTCACTAACCTTTCTCTTAGTTCCAGTGGCTAGCTAAACTAACCAATATTTTCTATGCTTTACTTTCTTAAAAGCACAAATCTCCACTACTCTAGGGGTAATGTAACTGTGAGTAGAACTGGGGTCAATCAAAATAGAAACAGGTTTCTCAACCATCTTACCTGCAACTTCAACCACAGTTGACTGGTGATCTTCTTAGTGGTCCTCCAGCACTGTATAAATCCTAGGGACTACCCTTGCTACTTGACTCACTATTTCTGCTTCTTGAATGTTGTAAGCTGGCCTTGCACTCTCATTCTCGAGTGGACAATTTCTGTGCATGTAGGGTCCTCAACATGTCCAACATTGAAGTGGTCCTCTATTCTATTGTGGATGTTTTGGCTTTTCTCCTATCACTCCAATTAGCTTACTCACAGCTTGGGATGGCTGCTTCTGCTGATTCGTGAAGTTGGAAGGTTTGAAACCTTTCTTTCTTTGGTCAAACTTCTCATTCTTCTTGTCCTTCCATGCCTTATGGTAATCATGTTTACCTTTTCTTTTCTCATAGCAATACTTAGCCTTCCTTATTGCTTCTTCAAGAGTTCTAGGTTCATAAAACTCAATTCTATCTTTCTTTACAAGTCTGTTAAGCTTTGCAACATAGTGGCATTCAACTGATGTTGCTCTTCTTGGGCTTTAATCAAGCTTCTCATGGTGGCTGCAATATCTGGAGGTGTCTCTTGGAATCTCCTTCCATTAGATTCTATGTGATAATTTCTATTACAGACATTTTCTCCCATGGCATCTCGTGCACGCTCGTAGGAATCCCGAGCATCATATCCGTCATGGGTTCTCATAACTGAACCAAAACCTACTTTACCAAACCACACTACCTGAAATACTTCCCTTAAAGATGACTATGATTCTGTAAACGTGTTAGTAACACAACCGTTAGCTGCATAGCATTGATATAAATCAGAATTACTTACCCTTTCCTAGAAAAATCATAAAATTACAGTTTTTCCCAAAACACAAAATTTTCTTCCTTTTCAGCCTTGAAAATCCACAGAAAATTGCTGAAAATCCTACTGAAAAATAGCTGAAATCCACTGAGAAATCCCACTTGAAAACTCAAAATTTTCTTTTGTCAAATTGGATCCCTTCACAACTAAACATCCGACGTATTGGGTCCTTAGTTGACTACGCTTCCGACACCCTGACAGTCTGATCTTCATCCGCCTTCCGACGCTCATCGGCTATCCAATCCACTAAATTTCTCTGACATATTGGTGAGCCGATCCTCTAAATTTCTTCGACATTTCGGTGGACCAATCCTCTAGCTTTTGACACATCGGTAGGCCGATCCTCTAAAGTTTTCCGACGTTTTCTGTACTTAGAAAAAAATTTAGAAAAAATTCTTCTTTCTTCCACCGCTGCATCGGCTGCTCAATCATCTAAATTTTTTCAATGCTTCAGCTTCCTTCAGGAGATCCTGACCGACACCTTGGCTCCGCTTTAGCGATCAACTTCGAATGATGATTCGGAGAACTTCTCTCGAAAGACAGCGGAAAACTTTTCCGATATTTCCTAGACTTAGAAAAATTTTCAAATTTTTTTTCTTCTCCCATTTGCCACCGTGTCGGCTCCCTTTTGGCGAGCCTCGCTGACACCTCGGCTCTATATTCACCTTTTTACCTCCAGAGGCATTGAAATTCCTTCCATCTAAATGGGCTGATGTTTCGACAAACTCTAGCTGATCTGAGCCGACGTTTCAGCGGTCTTTAGCTGATTCCTTCCGATGATTTCGACACTTAGAAAAAAATTTGAAATTTTTTTCGCCACGGTTCCTTGTCGGCTGTGTCTTAACTTAACCTAGTCGATACTGTCGGCTCCTCTCCGCCGAAACGATCGGCTCCTCACCACCGAAACTCTCAGCTCCTCTCTATCTATTTCATCGACAAAACCCCAAACTTGAATAACTTTCGAAATTTTCATTCCGCGGTTTCCTCATCGAGTGAACTTCTATCTAGGTGATCCAGAGCATCAGATGAGCTTCCAGCTAAGTCCTCCGATGTATCGGATGGGCTTCATCCTAAGCCTTCTGATGTTTTTCACACATAGAAAATTTTCATTGAAATTTTCCTGATTTTCTTGTTTCTTCTGCTGGGCAGAGGGAAACCTGCCTCTGTCAATGATCCTTTATGGCCCATTGAGGCCCATGCTACAACATCATCTTTAATACCACAACCTATCACATCCCTGACCCTCTGACCAGTGAAGAGGGCGTTACCAAATCCCAACTATCCAGGAAAATAGCCCCATGAACATGTACATACATGTAATACTGAAATAAAATGCTTTGAAGTAAACATGTAGAGATGCATAATTATTTAACATACAGTGGAAGCAAAACCATACATTCAAGCATTCAACATGTTCATCATAATTCATTAGACATCAAATATAATGGCAAATATAATTGTAGAGATGAAATAGACAAGAATACTTATCTTGTGAGGAATTCATCCCGCAACCAGCTACATTGCTGCAATGTTCCACCCAACCATAGGCCAGTGTGCTCCTTAATCTCTCAGCAACACTGCCACCCCCGAGATGGGCATGATTCCCCAAGGAATAAGGAACAAGCAGGCTTACACATAGTGAAGGATACACAAATCGGCCAAGCCAACATAGTTGGATTTATCAGGCCATCAACAAATTAGCCAAGCCAACATAGTTGGGTTTATCAGGCCATCAAGGAGCTAGGAAAAGCTGAATGCTAAGCTGGTGAGCTCATTGAAGAGCTAAGGGCACCTACACCAGAACTAGCCTAACTTCTAGGACACCCACACACACCCAACATAAGGAAATCAGTCCCTTCTCTGCTACACAGTCCCTCAGGCCTTGACCTCCCTTCTAGTGCTATTCAAGGGTTGTGGAGAAGAAAGCCAGCCCTCTAGCTATGTCTGTGTGGTTCCCAAACACACCAAGTTTATCAAGTGAACCAATCCCTCATCCCCACTCTAACACAGTCTGAATACCAACCACTGCATACACGCAGCAAAATAAGCAATTCACAGCTTGGACGGGGAAATCCGATCCCTGAGTCATTCTTGGCCCTATCGTGGCCAAAACGACTCAATAATAGCCACATCAAACCAAAATGAAAAAGAACCCACATCAAACCACAAATCATGGGGAAAACAATAGCCCTGATCTCAATAGTGAAGCAACGGGAAATGCACAGCCCGAAATGGAAGAAGAAATCAGACTCTCAGCCTTGACAGGGGAACATATACTCAGACCACAAAATTGGTATGGAAAATGCACCCCCACAATAGAAATTATGAATGGCTCATTCAGAGAAAAATCATGGATGACAGAAACGGCTCCCCAGCTCGCTGCATGAGGAAAACAATGAAGAATCCCAACCTGCGCGTGAGGAGAACAACCCCCATCATGTGCGTGAGGATGGGAAAAACAATGGAAGAATGGAGAATTGAAGAATGCAGAATGGAAATCCTGCGCTTTCCTTGCCCACGTGAAGTGAAAGGGTCTGCTGGTGGAGTGTGCATGTGGGCAAGGGCTGATAGTCCTGCCTCACACCACTGCCCAACAATAACTACCCCAACTAACAACACAAGGTTGTACATGTGGTAGTTGGCTGATGAGACAAGGAAAGGTGAGTAATTCAAAAGGGTGGGTGACAACCAGATGGGTTCAACAGCTGACACATGGCTTATCCCCATAGGCTCAAAGTTTAATAATTCCCCCTCCTTATCCTTAGGAAAATCATGCCCTTTTCATCATGGTTGCACGGACATAGGTAGTTGGGGTTCATTTTAATTAAAGATGCATATTTACATGATGCTAAAACTAATATGTGTCGTATATCATGATATACCATCGACAATGATTTTAATTGCCGAAACATAACACAACCAAACCAATGGTGGGGCTTTTGCCTTTAGCTCCACACCACGATTAATTATAATATATACATAATGTATATTTAATGCAAACAAGGTCAAAACCGGGGTGTTACATCAGATTTAGAAGAAGAGGTGATAGCCTCTGCACCTGTGACTGAAGAGGTGGATCAATATTTGCAATCATTAATAGATTTGTTGGATGGTGATGGTAAGAAGATTCTATACATGTTTCTACAGTTTCAAAAACTTCATTTGTGTCTATGTGTTCGTATGTAGCATTGCTCCTTTCATCCATCCATACTTTATCTACCTTGCCTGCAGGAGGACGCATATCACTTTCACTGTATGAATTGTATCATGATATGATATATACACCTGAATATGTCACATCTGATATTGTGTAAATCCCCATTTCACTACCTATTATTTCAGAAGCACCAATTTTCATGACTCCCTTACACCTACCGTCAGTTACTCTGTCAATATTATCTCGTAGTGAAAATCTTTTGGGGTCTTTTTCATCACTTTCATCTGCCGATCTCTAGTTTCCATCTTTTGAATCTTCAACCCCACTCTCGTCTTGAATTGTTCAAATAAATTATGTTCAAAACATTTTAGAAGCACCAATTATGAAGATTCCCCTAGAGTTATCAACAGTTACTCCATCAACATTATCTGGTATTTAAAAGTTGTTGGTGTCTTTGTCACCACTTTCAGCTCTCAATCTCCACTTGTCATCTACAAAATCTTCAACCGGACTGCTTTCTTCTATTCCTGAAATATTCCCTGTTCAAAGCAATTTGTAAGCAACAATTTTCAAGATTCTTGTAGATGTACCCTTAGTTACTTTGTCAACATCATCTAGTACTGAAGAGGATTTACTGTCTTCGTCACCACTTGTAGCTGTCAATCTGCATTTTCCATCTTATGAATCTTTAACGCTACTCTTGTCTTCCATCTCTGAAATAAGCCATGTTCAAAACATATGTTCTTTGAGTACTCACATTACCATGACCATGCCCTTTCTTATCATTACTCAAACATCCTCTTTAGTGTCCACAGTGATTAGCACATCTAGATCCATTGATCCAAGAGATGAATTTGATGAAGAGATTGTTGTCTCTCTTGGAGAATATTATTATAGCAAACCTGATAAATCAGTGATCAGAAAGGGAAAAAAGAGGGGTAGGGATCAAACTGGGATGGAAGTATCTGTTTCTGAGAAAATACTTTGGAATTAGTAGTCTGGTGACCCATAGGAAGATGCAAAAGATACAGCTGCTGCTTTGGTTGCATTCATAGGTGCCAATATCCATGCTATTAGCAATTTAAATAGGGAGTTTAATAGGAGGAAAGAAGAGATAACCCAGTTGAAGGAAGAACTTGAGAAGAGTAAAAGGGAACATGAGGCTCAGGTTGATGATCTTATGAAGACATCTGAGGATAAGTACAATGAACTATATGTCAAAAGTGCCTTTCTTCAGGTTGGGATGCAAAATGAGAAGATCTCAAATGTTGCCTTTAGACGGAGGAGAGATTCACTTGAAAAGCAATGTGAAGATGCAATTGCAAGTGCAACTTCCTCTTTGTTCTCCAAGTTTTCACAAGAAGAATTTAAGCAATTAGCTATCAAGAGAAATGAGGACCATTATGAGTTAATAAACAAGTTGTTTCATAGTTTAAATGATATTTATGAAATGTATATTGCTTTTGGTCAGATGGTCGTTGTACATGAAGATCACGTGGAAAAGAGGGAGAAAGCTTCAAAGGCCTTGGATGAGATTGTAGACTGGAAAAGGTACAGGAAGGACAAACCAGAAAACATTATCATACTCGCAGCTTTTAGCTAAAGAAAGCCAAAGCAATACCCCGTGCTTGGCTTGATCTTAATGAGATGGTCAATGAGCCTATAAAAAAGGCACAAGCTATGTGTGCAAGAAGATGGTATGCTGTTGACAGTGTCATGGAGGATTTGTTTTTTTCCAACAGTAAATCTTATTGAAAACGCCTGTCCTCCAAAATTGATGATCGAGCGGGCTAAACGGTGAGAGATGAAGCGAGTGATAAAATCCAAGGGCTGGATCATATAACGATTGAGGATGTCAATCGTTTAATTAGACAACCGTTGGCTATTAAGGGCAAGGTCCACATTTACATCCTCATCTGGCATAAGTTAGATAAAAGCGAAATGGAGAATTATAGATGTGATGTTCAACTTGGTTTTGAATCAACTAACTATCCCAACATTGAGGAATTGCTAGGGATTTGGAGCGGATGGATGGATTTCCTTGGATCTTAGTTTTATTTAGATTTGTCAATCAGAATTTGATGGAAATCTACTTTTTGTACTAATTATTTAAAGGGTGGGTTTCATATGTAATAGCGACTTTTTGAAAGGCAAAAATCTGGACAAGAGTTTGGAAATACCTTTGTTTAATTGAGGTTTTGTAATTTTGTGCAAATCTATTTAATACAATAATGATATTTTTTCATGTCTCTTTTTGTTTATTTGATTAAGTTTTCTTAATGAATAATGAGTTTTCTTGTTTCAGATGATTCAATATTACTGTTAGTATTTTGTGATCAAGTAGTACATTTATTCATAGCCTTGTTAGTGACTCATGTACTGATAAGCTTTTAATAGAGCTTATTAAATATTAAAATCGGTATCTATTTCTGCAAATGATTACACAGTAAATTCGCTAATACATATGTTAATTTGTTAATTTATGCAAATCCATCCGAGTCTTTTATTCAATTTAATTTTTTATTCTATATGTTTTAAATGACATCTTCTCACGGGATTTTGTCCCTTGCTTTCAACTGTGTATGGATGGAAGATGGAAGGTCATAATCATTGGTGACATAGACTGTCTTTAAAATATCATTACAATTATCAGTAAAACTGTTGTAATAAAACCATTTCATTTTTTTTTAATTATTCTAAATAATGTGATTGATTTATTTTTTAAAGTTTATGAAATTCCCACATGCTCATGTATAAAATCATTTTAATTTTTTCAAGGTATTCTAAATAATGAGATTGATTTTTTTTTTTAAGAGTTTATGAAATTTCTACATATTTATATCTAATTTTTATTATTATTAAAGTTTAATTTTTATTTAATTACTTTTAATTAATATATATATATATATATACCTCATCATGAAATAATATAAAGTATACCTATCATAGCAGTTTTCTAAGTTCACAAGTAGCACAGATTCATGTTAATCGATCTCAAGCAGATTAGAATCCATTGAGAATTAAAAGAGATATACAAACTGAACTGTAAGCCTCTTGATCTAGTGAACATGGATTTGGGTGCATTTTATTTCCTTTGGTTGCTCTTTTGATTGGATAATAGACATGGGACATTAAATTTTCATGTTATACATGTTACTTGGATATTTTAAAGCAATTGATAGGGGTAACTTGGTGCAATGATTTAAATAGAATGGCCTCTAGCATGAATATGTGAGGTCTTGTTGTAAGTACAATAGATCCCATGACATTATGACACAGGAGCCCAAATTTTGAATGCAGAATGATGAATTTTTGTTTGGATTGTTTTAACATCCCACAACCCACAAATCCGCAACTTGCAGATTGCGGGAAACGTTTCATTTGATATTTCATTTTTCAAACCCGCATCCTGGATCCCACAAATGCAGGTGTGAGAGATTTTTTATGTGTTAATTTTAATCGTAAATCAAAACTATCATATTTATAATTCACGAAAAATAATAGAGACCGCCAGATGAGAGTAAAAAGAAAAAGAACGGTCAATATCAGCTTTGCAGGATGTGAGATCAAAACAAAATTTGAAAGTTTATTAATTGTTCCACAACCCACATTCCGCAACTTGTGGGTTGCGGGATATAGGAACACAAAATAGCACAAAGTTTATTCAATTAGCTCCACATCGCGCATTCCGCATTTTGCAAGATGCACGTTGCGGGCAAACACAAACCAAACAAAAATAATAGGAAGTCCGCAAACCGCATTCCACACATTGCGGGATGCGGGATGCAGAGCTAATTGAATAAATTTTGTGCTATTTTTGCATTCCCGCATCCCGCAACCCACAAGTTGCGGAATGCGGGTTGCGGAACAATTAATAAACTTGCAAATTTTGTTTGATATCGCATCCTGTATAATTCAGTTTTTAACTTCTGGTATAAATATTCAAAAAATGACACATGGCGACATCTAAAACCCCCAGAATCACTAGGAGTAAAAACCTCCAGAAGGATATGTTAACCAAAGACTCGAACTTTGGTGTCAGTGAAACTTATCATTTAAACTGGGCTAAGGTTTACTCAATTTTTGATAACAATGACCTCTCATTTTTCCAGAGTGACCAAACGGTTTATGAGAGAATTAGAGATTTTGGCTTGCATATGATCGTTTCCAGACCACCTATCCTACCTTATAACGATTCTGTGCAATGGATTATTGACCACGCCAATGTGAAAGACCGTTCTTTCAATACCAGTACCAGGTCTCAGCTATCCAATTTCCGCTCAGAAACTTTTTTCATGATTTATGCTCTTAAACCTTATACCCAGCTTCTAGATGCATATTTTGTTAACACTGCCAAATCCAAATTCAATTTCAACCAAATGCTTAAATCCTAGATGACTGAACCCCATAAACTTTGCAAGAGAAAATACCAATTATACCCTGTCGAGTGGTTCAAAGAACCTTATTCCAGGTTAGTCACGATGTTGTGCAGGCTTTATGGCTTTTCCAACTGTTCGTTCTTCAAACAGGAATGGGCTCCGATCGCTCATCACATTATTACCATAGGTGAAGCTTTCCCTTGGGCCTCAATTTTGTCACTGGAACTTGAAAACGCTATTCAAGAGTTCCAGAAAGCGACTGTTAAGAAAAATCCGAACTTTTATCCCACTGCCTTCATTATGGATGTTTTATGTGCTGATTTTCGTTACCCTAATTTGGGATGGAGTTGGGAATTGCCGGCCCTGTCTGTACATATTTATCATTTCCAGCTTTGGGATGGCAAATATGTGGTTAGGTTTTATGATATATGTGAAATCGTCCTTGGCTAAGTATATTTTCTGATTTTAAACAAAGAATCCCCTGCTTTCTCACCAGTAGCAAAAGCTCTCATAGCCACAATGGGAGACTGGTATGTGGGTGAATCTTTCACCTACATCAGAGTTTATGGCAGTAACGCAGCTCACATGTTACCTAAATTTAGCCCAGACAGGTTGGTCTTAGAAGAGATCTCATTTCATACAATTACAGAAGGAATCTACAAGAAATGTGTTGCACCAAAGAGAAAAGTTTGGCCCAGGTTTCCTATTACACTTGGATCCTTGAGCGTTCCCTCTTCTACTTGGGCATTGGAGCTGAGAGACCATATCATGTCACTTAAACTTGGTTTTGCATGCAAAATACAGCATGATCCTAAAGGCATTGTTGATTTACACCTAAAGAAAAATCATTTTAAAGCCGGTTATGTTCATGAGGAAACTCGTGATGATTTTATTTATCAAGGACTGGATACATTTTTTGAAGTTTTAGCAAGGGAAAAAAACAAAGAAGAGCAAAGCCATATTATGCAGTACCAAAAAGAGATTAGGGACATGGCAAAACATTTCAAGTCTATGGAATTGGACATCTTGGAAAGGTTGACAAAAGACAAAGAAGAAAAGGAAGCTCGAGTTGCAGTAAAAGAGGCTCTGGCATCTAAAACTGCATCTGTAGAAACCAGCTTGGGATTGGATAAAGGGAAAGTCCCCATGATATAAATTCCCCAAACATCTGTGGAATAGCAGGTCAAAGACTATTTGCAAACTTCAGAGAAGATAAAACAGACAATGAACAGGTTGACTTCAGCACTAGATATGCAAGAAGTCGCAAAATCTTAGGTAGCTGAAACTGTCCAGGTAGCTACTGTGGTTGGAAGGACTCAACCTGAAAAGACTCAGGTTGAAGACAAACTTGTTAAGAATATAAATATCTCCATTCTTGTTCCCACTATTGACCTAACTCATTTAGAGGAAGAGGAGGGAAGAATTTCTCCTATGCCTGTTATTGTTGAGAGAGGTAATGATTTCCAAAATCTCACCAATGGTAGCAATTTTAATCTTTCATCCTCTCTTCCTCCATCTCAACCTTCAAGTCACTCTGCTATGTCTTCTTCTACAATACTTCTTTCATCTATAATAGCATTATCCTCATTATCTGATGGTTCTTATGTAACACCTTTCATGAATCAGCTTTATAAGGATGCTACGTGTCTACCTAAATCTATGATACCTATTTCTATAGATATACCTATTCCTACATCTGACGTATCTACAGTTGTCAAGACTCCATTGCATATCCCTTCAATCAGTTCAGTGTCTTTATTGGTAGCTGAGGAAACTTCAGCAGTCTCATCATCACCATATAAGATCTCTACTGTGCAAGTTTCATTAGTTGAGACAACAATTCCTAACATCCCCTCAGCTCCTGAAGCTATTCCTGCTCAGAATATGAACCTTTCTCCATGTGCTTCCCTTGTTACTATGACTATCCCTTCTATCACCACAACTCAAAGTACTTCCGTGATATCCACTGGCATCAGTATACCCCCTATTAATGAGGTAAGGGAAGAATTCAATGAAGATTTTGTGGTATCTCTAGGAGAATATCACTTGAGCAAAATTGATAGATCAGTGGTGAGGAAAGGTAGGAAAAGGAACCGGGACTAGGGTGAGATGGATATGTCTGATGTAAGTTAGGTGGTGTGGACTCAGCGATCAAGTGATACACATGCATATGCCATTGATGATGCATCTGTCTTAGGGGCTTTTATAGGAGCCAACTATGATTCTGTGAACAATTTGAACTGGGAGTTTGATAAGCAGAAAGCATAAATTAGTAGACTGAAAGAGGAACTGGTGCAGCTTAAAAGGAAACATGAGAACAGGTGTGATGAACTTCAAGAGATGAATGTTTCCCTTAGCAGAGAACTGCAAAGGGAAATGACTGTTAATGTCACTTTGGATCAGAATGTTGAATTGTTGGTAAAAGAGATTGAAGATGCAACTGCAAGTGCAGCTTCATCCTCATTTTCTAAATTTTCAAAAGAAGAATTCAAAGAACTTTCTATCAGAATCAACATGGAACACTATTGTTTGGTCTGTGATTTATTCAAAACTTTAGATAATATCTTCGAAACTCACACAGTGTTTGATAAAATGTCTGTTGTTCTAGAAGACTTGGTGGATAAGAGAAAACATGCTTCTAAGGCCTCTGATGAAGTGGTTGATTGGAAAATATATATGAAAGATAAGACTACGAATATTACTTTTATTACTAAGTTTCAGTTAAAGAAAGTTAGAGCTATTTTGAGAACCTGGGAAGACCTAGAAGAAACAGTAGGTGAATCTATTAAAAGAGCACAAGCTATTTGTTGCAAGAGATGGTATGTAGTTGATAATATCATGAGTGACTTGTCTTTTCCTACCATGGTCCTTATTGAAAAATCTTGTCCGGCCGGGTTGGTGATCGAGCAAGTTGAGCAATGCAGGGATGAAGAAGAGGAGAAAATCAAGGGACTTGATTCCATCAGCATACATGATCTGGAGTGGTTGATCAAGAAACCATTCGTAATGGAAGGGAAGATTCATATCTTCATCTGATTATGGCATAAATTGGTAAAGAATGAGCTTGAAGATCATAGGTGTAATGCTCAAGTTGGCATTGAATCTTCCAATTACCTCGATATTGAGGAGATGCTATGAATTTGGAATATTTGGAGATATTTCTTAGGATATGAGCTTTGTTAGTTTTCATCTCCTTTGAGGGGAAATTCCTTTGATTGTAATAATTATTTAAGTCATTATCTCTAATGTATGAGGCCTCTGGAAATTTTGGAGAGGAGAGACTGATGCAAGGGATCGAACAATACTTCTGTCTTTGTAAAGATTTTGTGTAATTTATTGCATGAATTTTTGGAAAAAAACAGTGTTACAGTTCCATATCGCTTGTAGTTATCTATTAAATTTCTTTGACAGATGTTGGTCTCTCTATTCCAAATGATCAGATAATACTCTGATTCATTTGCAATCAATTAATGTGTTTGTTTAACTTTTATTTATCTCTGTTACTTCTAAATGCATAGATAAAGTCTCATGAAATGTATTTTATGAACTGTCTTTATCTATTTCTGTGAACTATTTTTATGAATTGTCTTTATCTATTTCATTGATTAACTGAGATTCAGTAATTAATTTATTTACAAACCAGAAATAAATAAATAATAATAAATGTAATGAAGTATATATGTATATTGTTGAATTCACTATCAAGTCAAAAAAACAGTACATATTTTACATAAACAAGTGACCAAATAAAAACAGTGCATATTTTACATAAACAAGTGACCAAATAAAAATAGTACATCTATACAGCAGACAATAAGGAGATTCAAGCAGAAAGTGGTTTTAAAGACTTTGAAGCAAGTAAGATTTCCTCTTGTTTTCTACATTCAACATATTGATTGCCTTACATTCGAGAGTATCTGGAAAAAGAGAAAGTTGGAGAAATGAGTAGGCCTGAAATAGATGTAACTCTTGATATTGCAGTGAATGTAAGTCCTTGTTTGTCAATGTTTCCAATATCTATTGTTACATTTTTTAGGGTCATACCTTGGGCTTTATGAATTGTTAAACCCTATGCCATTCAAAGTGGTATTTGTCTACGGGATCCTCTTGTTATTGGAGATATTGGAACATAAGTAGGATTAGAAGAATCCCATAAGGGTCCTTTGTAATGCACAAATTCGACAACAACAAATGATGGCAAGGTAGGAGGTATCTCATTTGACTTGTAGACATTATGAATGACTTTCCCAAGTGAGTCATTAACAAGTCCTTCTTGAACCCATAAATTAGCAGTTAACATGACTTGTTAAACAAAAACAAGAAGGACCTTTAATGGCAGTTGTTCATCATCAATGGATTGATGGGAATTTTGGTTCTGTTATTCTGCAAAGCAATGTGAAATTCACATATTAAGCTATTTCAACATGTGTTTGTTGTGCAGTGCAACAGAGCTATTTGTGGGATACAAATGGATAGATTGTTCAAATGAAGAATTTTCAACAAATGAAAGGGAAGAGGTTGTTCTTGTCATTAGGAGTTCCCAATATTCAACAGTTGGTGTTGCATTTCGAAGGTTTAGCAAGAGTTGCCGAAAGGCAGTTTGAGAAGCATTATTTCCAGCTTGTCATAAAATTGTTTCAAGCGTGATAAAAGTATCAAATGTACCCCTAAGAGCAGTTCCAACAGATGAGCCTGCATACATGGGGATGTCTTTTACAGGAGGTAATTTTCCAAAGTCACCAAGAAGAATTATGGAACAACCACCAAATGGGATTGTAGATTGCAAGAGGAAAGCTTGACATAAGTGTGCATCAATTTTAGTCAACATTTTTGGACCAATAAAGCTCATTTCATCTATGAGAATATAGTGAATATGGCGAAGTTCTTATTGAAGTTTTGAAAGGGATTGACCTTCAAGAGAGTGCATTTCACCAATGGGTATTCGAAGAGAAGAATGTATTGTAGATGCATGTATGTTAAAAGCAACAACACCAGTTGGAGCAAGGAGAAGAATTGGACATGGATTTTGTTTAGATGTAGTTTGAAGTGCAAATTTGAGGCAAGATATGAGGTAAGATTTTTTGGTTCCAGCAGTACCTTGAATAACCAGTTTTAGTGTTTGAGCAAATGTACTGTTACTGAAATGGGACATGACAAGATCAAAGGCTATGCATTGTGTGGGAGACGAGGAATGAGGAGAATTGGAGAAGTACGGGATATCTTCATGTAGTTGAATGGAAAATCTACTCACCTCAATGAATGATGTTGTTGTCTCATGCAATCCGATGCATATATTGTTATGTGACCAATTGTGATTTTTGTAAAATTCACGATGGCCAAGCATTTCAAGGTCATTAACTTCGATGTTATTTCCTAGTCTCATTTGAGATAGAAGTTACCATTCATCCATGGTATGGGACAATGAAAATGTAATAGCATCAGAGTTTGAACCATCAGATAGAGGTGTAGAGGGTTCTTCTTTTGTACGTTCAATATGCCACACAACATATGTGCCTTTAATCTGATGCCAATGAGAAATAATTTCAAAAGTTATGGTTCCAATATCATGAGGGATAGACCGAAAAGGTTTCTATAGAATAAGTTCACTCCAACAAAATGGTTCAAAATATGAAGAATCAGAGGGAGGAATGGAAGTGAAATGTGGATAGACTCTGACAATTTTGTCACACAAGTTTTGTTTCCATGGATTTTTTTTACCTATTAGGAGAGAAAGACTAACAACGAGCAGCTTCAATTAGAGTTAGATTCTCAAGAGAAAATGGTCTTTGCATGTAAGCAAAAATGAAGGGGGGCATTGCAAGGGTGTTATTAGTGTCATTAGAAACATGGTGGAGCACAGTTTGGCTCACATTTAGGGAAAATAAGTGATGGCTACAAAGAACAAGAGGAAGTTTTTGCAGCATGTGACACGTCTCTTGTGCACTAATGTCTCTTTCTGCAACTGTTTGTGCAAGAAATTGTTTGATTGGCTGAAGAATAGGGCTTTCACATGGTGCAGCATGTGAAAGTTGAGACAGAATGGCATGATAGGTTTCTGATTTTGGCTCTACTTTTGATGCATACTTTTAAATGTATTTGAGGATATCACGGTTTACAAAGAATAGGTTGGCAATCAACATTAGCCCTCCATATTGAAAGCATGGTAGGATTGTGAATATTTAGAAGAGGATAATTTCTTGCAGGATAGTAGGTTTTCTGTCCATTTTAATCAATGAATAATGAAGAAGTAGCTTGCAGCTCATATGGAAAATGATAGCGACATTGAAGAGATGTTCCTTTCTTGCAAAGGCAAGTTGACTCTGAACATTTGGTGTGCCTTTGAACAAAATTGACAAGTTCTTCATAGTCAGCTGAGTAGTTTGATGCAAATATTGATGGTGATGCAAGGCTACATGGATCATTTGTAGTAGAATGGTGAGACTCAGATGTGGAAAACTAGGAATTACGAGGATTCCAAGCTGTCACATGTGTGTCAAAACATTTTTTTGCAGCTTCAACTGCAACATCGTCTTCCCAATCTAATGTGTCCATATTTGGTGCATTTTCCAACCAAATAAAACCATGAATGTGAGTGGATCCTCTATGTTGCCATTCATATCTAGATGGGAGGAAAAATAATATATTAGAAATAAATTGTATAAATATAAAAATAGATAGAGAGAAATAGAAAGGAATAGATGGTATAATACCTGCACCAATAATCGGTTATATGAAAACCTTTTTGAAGCACCTCTTCAAGAAATGTTTGGAATCTATTGTGCATGTATTGTGATGTAATATGTGGATTTGATATGATGTTGTGAATCTTCCATTGATAAACTTGATCTGAATCATTAGGAGCTTTACCAAGCATTAGAGCATGCAAATCTAGCCATTTTGTGTCAGCTGCACTAAGCGTGAAGAAGAATGTTGGTGTACCTTGTTGATTGATCATATTTGTTAGTTTAGCTCTACTTTTGTTCCAATATGATCATGTTCCACGTAATGAAGACCCAAATCTTGCGACCCGCTCACCAATTTTATCATTTGGCATGTCTTGCAATTGGTTGACAAGCTCATGTACTATCAGAGGTAGTGTATCTTCCAGATTTTTTTTGACAAAAACAGAGGCAGTACTATTACTTTGATGACGCATAATTAGATTGTATATGTGGTATCGGAAGCGAGGATGCTTAAGCAAATCTGTTGTCATGATAGCAAATAAGGTGGAGTGCATATTCGTCCATATCAACTTAATGAAATCGTGGTTGTAATAACATTGTTGTACCTGTGGGAAACAAAGTTGGAAAATCCATGGAAAGAAGGCCTTTTGTGTTGTACTCATTGATAGGGGACATTTCTATAGGGGGGCAATCTATGGAAGGTAGTAGTGGGATATTTGGTATGTGTAACAACTGTCCAATTTCTTCAACTTCAGTTCTAGCATTGGTTTGTGTTGAAATAAATGACAAGGATTGCAATTAAAAGGGCTCAAATGAATTTGGTGGTTGATCTGTACAGGATAAGCTTTGCAGATGAGATGAAGTAGCATTGCTATTAATATTTGGAATCAAAGGTGAAATGTCTATTGAAACAAGTGGCAAAGAAGCTAATGCAACTGGGTTGATTTGTACATCCTTGTAGAATGGGTCGTTTGCCATTTTGAATTAAAGGGCGCAAGAACATTTGTTCGACTAACAAACAGTTCATATGGTTTGTTTGTAGAATTGGATTTCCAAACAACGAGTATGTCAAGTTCTGATACTAAATGCGGTAGGTATGTCGCAATGTTGGACATGTCTTGGGGGAAGCAAATAGTATGACTAGAGTATTTATATTGACCACCACAAGCATGAGTGACTTGCAATATGGGATTAGCACGACTAATGAGCATCTCTTCAACCTGTGTAAGTACTACAAGGACAGGTGGTTGCTTCCCCGTATCCATGTTGTTATCCAATGAAAAGCGATGCCCTTTTCGTTCTAGAATACAACATGAACAAGTGTATGCCTCATGGAACTTTTTTGTTACAATACCAAAGTAACATTCTTTGCAAATCGAGCAGACATGCATATCAACTAGTTGGTCCATTTTTTTACGAAATTGTTGATGTGCATCATTGAGCTAGTTGTTCAATGGATTTGGTACAGGAGATGGAAGTGAAGCTGAGTCAACAGGTTCTACAAGACAATTTGAAAAAGACACATGCATACAAGCAGCCCTGTTGATTGCATGGGTAGACCCGGGTTTACTATAATCAACCAACAACACCCCTAGCTCACTGGCCCTTTCGGCGACAGACCGCACAGCGGCCTGAAGTCTCACCCGAAGTGATTCTAATGGGTTGGCCAAGGACTCAAGTGTCTTGGACCAGGTTCTGTGGCAATCCTACTGGTGGCTCCTAGCTCTTCTGGCTGCAAGATCTCCCTCTATGTCTGTGCGTCGTGTAGCTTCTTGCTCGCGCCGCGCAATCCCTTCGTCGTGCAGCTCTTCTAGCCGCAGCATCTCTACCCTTGCGCACGTCGCAAGGGTTCTTCTCTTGTCGCACGACTTTTCCCTTCTCACAATAGTCCCAATCTCATCGCATTGTCGCGCCCCGTGCGACAAGAAACTCCTGTTCAATGCTAAGTCCTCAACCCATGGAGTCACGCACCGCAGCTCCTCTGCCGGTGTGGTATCACCTTCTTGCGATACCCTCCAACCGCGGCTTAGCGCACTAGCGTCGTTCGTGTCGACGCGCAAGACCTGATACCCAGACTGTCTTACTGTGATTAATTAACTATCTAAGGCAAGCATAAGTAGCCCTTATATGACGTACCAAGGATTTCAACTTGTATATATCTTCCTGTAGTGCTGTAACTAAACAACTCATTCATACATCAACTATAAGCAAATTGCATAACATAATCGGATAGATGCAGCAAATAAACACAATATGCAAATCAATCACAGAACACGGGATTTTAACGTGGTTCGCCCCCAGGATGGGAGTTACGTCCACAAAAATGTGCTTCTCTATTATAGCTTAAGGGAAGGCAAACACAGTTCTGCTGCGCCTCAAATGTAGCTCAAGATCTTCTCTCTTAGATCTTTCTTCTCCACCTTTATGCTGTCTCTCTTACAACATACTCTTCCCTCTCAGGCGATCCCTGCGGATCGTTACATGCATGCTCTACAAGCTGGCTACTGGTTTTAGTAAGATTGCTACCGCTAGAACCAGAACCAGAGCTCGGCTTTTACAACAGTCTACTTATCCTTATTGCCTATTTCAATCACGACTGTCTCTCTATCTAACCAACTAGCTAACCTTTTACAATACCAAATTACATCTTTATATAGGCAGCCTGAAGGTTGTGCCATTACAACACTGTGGGCCTGTCCCAACAGTAACCCAAAACCTAACTAGTGACAGTCGGTCCTCTCTGTCCTTGAGGTAGCCGCTTCCCATCACACCACAGCTCTCTGCAGTCTTCCATGCTTCCCGACACTAATCATGGGTACTATGCACCGCTTCGCCTTCTATCCTTCGTCTTCAATGCTTGAGCCTCGTTGCTCCTTCTTCTTTATGAGGGTCGCTGAGCCCTCCTGTCTTCCGCCGCTGCCTTCAATGCAGTGGGTGAGCTCTCCCTTCTCGGCCGCTTAGGTACTGTTGCCTTTATTTAACTTTTGTATCTCAAAAAGTCATGGTTTCCGGCTCTGCTCTACAGGTGGAACCGTGCTACGGCGTCATAGCTCCGTCTTATCTTCTTTCCGCCAAAACTTATCTCTCCGCCAAAACTAGCAGCTTCTTCTGTAGCTACGGGACCCTACTCCAACAAGCCCTGTAAAGATGGCATTGTTTCTTGTTGTTTTTATCTTTGTCTTGTGCATATAAAACTCTTCTTCGTGCATTGGCTTGTTCCTTGTCATGCATTAGAGGAATTTTGGGGTATAAAATGGGCCTCCTAAGGAAAATAATAAAATAATAGTTAAAATAATAAAATAATATTGATTAATTTTGGAGGAAGAAAGAAAAAAACTAATTTTTGTGTTCGTATTTTCAACATATCTCCATGTGTTTTTACTCAAATTTCGATCGAGAGAGCTCGTTGGATGCGAAATTTGATTCCACATCCAACGAGTACCCACACTGCATACTTTTGACGGACCCCGCTACCCCAAAAACAAGAAATACTTGAAAAAATGTGATGATGACATCATCATCACATTTTTTCAGGTATTTCTTGTTTTTGGGGTAGCGGGGTCCATCAAAAGTATGCAGTGTGGGTACTCGTTGGATGCGGAATGAAATTTCGCATCCAACGAGCTCTCCAGATCGAAATTTGAGTAAAAACACAATGAGATATGTCGAAAATACGAACAAAAAAAAGTAGTTTTTTTTAATGACAAATATGTCAATTCAACCATTATGGTTGACTTATTTTATTGAAATTCTATTGGTTCTTGAATTCCAACTCACAAAAACTTATTTTGGCACGTTTTCTTATAAGGCCCATTTTAGACCCCTATATATATTTATGTGTCCATCTGAAATTGTCGTTTATGTGTTTTCAACCATGACAATTACAATTTTTATGCATGCAACTCCGCAGAAGGTCTTTGTTTTAACTGACATAGTAAGAAGTAATTTTTTGTTGCACATGTATTAACTGGAAACTATGTGCATATAAAGCAGAAGAAAAAAAAAAACGTGAATACATTACATAGGGGGGAGTAAGAATGTAGCTTAAAATAATATAACTGGAGTAAATTTTGTTTTTCAAGTTGTAATTTGATAATTGTAAGAAAACATAATTTTAGAAGAACAAAGTGTAGTGTGAGAAAGTATATATGAAAAAATAAGTTACTGTAATTATTGTTATGTACAGGGTAATCAAAAGTTGTGCCCAGAAACAAGATAACAAAGTTGTGCATTTTATAAAAAACATGATAGCAAAATAGTATTGTATTTAAAAACTACCATATAGGTTTTTTCACCAATTTGCATAAGAAATGGTGGGTGATAGCTTGTACATTGGAAGTATGAAACTGCAAGAAATTGGTACTACAAGAGAGCAAAAAAAATACCCTGCTATGTTGAACAATGAAACAATGAGTTAAATTTGAGAATTGAAAGCATTCATTATAACCAATGAAGAATGGTTAAGTACCAACTTGAAAAAAACGTATATATTTATGTGTCCATCTGAAATTGACGTTTATGTGTTTTCAACCATGAAAATTACAACTTTTAGGCGTGCAAATCCACAGAAGGTCTCTGTTTTAACTGACAGAGTAAGAAGTAATTTTTTGTTGTAGATCCTCTGCACTATTTCATCAAGTGATGTTGTTTTAGTTGAGAGAAGACACAAATCTTTTGCAGAAATTCCCATGACTTGGTTTGCAGCATCATCAAATGCTATCACACCATGAATGGATTTGGTAACATATTCCAAGTCAACCTTTAGTATATATCGGTAGTCACATTCAAGAAACTCTCCATCACATTTAGCACAATGCCAGATGTCTCCAACTTTCTGAGCAATCTTTTTCATGCATTGTATTCCGTCAACAAAAAGAGGGCATGCAAGGAAATAAATTCATCCATGTTAAAATTTGTGATGGTTTCTTCAAGAGAGTACCAAACAACTTTTTCAGATGATTGAAGAGTTTGAAGAGAACCAGAGTGAGAGGCATTGAACTTTTGGCTCAGCGATGGTGATGCTGAATGAAATCAATTTTCATGAAACCATTTTGCAGAATTGAAGTTTGTTCAATATCTGGGTTTATAAAAATAGTAGTGTTGGAAATGTTCCAACAGTTTTTCCATTAAATTCTATAACGTGGCCACCTTTGATTGCTACAGCTAGAGGCGTAGGTAAACTACGGAGGATGGCAAGTTTGGCTCCTTCAATTTGGAAATGGTCAGCCCAAAGTGTTATGTCAATACTATTTCCTGACATGTCATGGAGTCCAATAGTACGCCTAACAGTCTCAATGCCATCTCATTTTCATATTATGGATGATGGAGAAACTAAAATTACAAGGCCAACAAGGTCCACCATGGAATTGACAGGTATAGTTTGTATCTCATGAATAGTTTTAAAGTTAAAGAGAAAAAAAGGTATTAAGGGGTATTCATTTAAGCATGGTTGGATGGTTGAGGAGGAACCTAGGAAAATCTCATTATGGCTTTTCAAATGGTTGAAAATTGGATTGGATGCTTTCATTGTGCCATTTGATACTATGTACACTATTCCTATATGTATTTGTTCATATAAAGAGAGTGCCAATTCATTGAATGCAGATATATGTATTTCATCGTGTGAAGCATTAACAATGTCAAATCCAAATATTTTTCCAGACCCTCATTGGTTTCCATATTCATTTTGCTTTGTCTTGGTAATAACTCGACCTTGAATTTTCCATAGTTTGCTAGAACAGGTTAGTGATGTGAATGGAATAGTTGATGCAGCCAAGGTAGGGTTATCATCTACTGAGCTAGGATTCACTGGAACAGAGGAACAACTCTATGAGGGAGAAGGTACAGGTAAGTGGTAAGGTGCATGATCTCCAATAATCGCTGCATCCACTATGCCAACCTCCAGTGCAAGCAATACGATAGTCCTGTGAGAAGAAGTATGTTAGAGTTGAATAGGATAAAAAAACACTGGATGCATGAATAGGGTGAAAATGATTAAGTGGACAAAGACAAAATGGAAATTAAACATACATTACACTATGTACAATGTTTGATGTACACTTGGTAAGTTTGATTATAGATCCTTCTTTGAGTTGTCCAGTTTCTACAAGACTACTATATATAGTTGGAAGTAATATCTCATGCTTGTGAAGCCCGTCTGAGATAGAAATTCGGAACCGAATAGATGATGAGTTCAGTGAGTTCACTTGGTTTAATGAGGAGACTTTCACTAGTGGGAAAAATGTTGATAGCACCATGCAGCAAGAGTGATATAGAATCTTCAGTTAGCATACTCTCCATAGACGTGTGACTCAATTTTTTTCCCGTGAAATGAAAAAGGGCAAGAAACAATCACTCTGGAGATTGATTCTATGGTAGTTATTCAAAATTTGCAATAAACATTAATAGATTAATTTGTGTCGTATTTCAAATTTTCACTATAAATATTGTAATTCTTAAATAATTTTGAAACTAACAGGAGCACTATCAGCAGTAATTTTTTTTCAAACTTTGTGAGAAAATATGTACTTTCACTATAAATATTGTAATTCTTAATTATGTTCATTTAGTATTCTTAATACAGTATATAGATTAATATATAATCCACTATCCTACAACCCGCATTTTGCAAGTGCGGGTTGCGGGATGTGGGGTACTGGATTACTAAATAATATTTTATTCACCACCCTCATCCTGTAGCCTGCATCCCGCAATTTCCCAGGAGGCAACACGCAATCCCGCAAAATGCGGGTTGCGGGGTACTGGATTACTTAAAAATATTTCATTCACCACCCACATCCCACAACCGACAGCCCGCAATTTCCCAGGCGGCAACAAGCAATCCCGAAAAATGGGGGTTGCGAAAACACAGAAAAAAAATCCTAAATCAAAGGCGTCTGTCGTTTGGAGCTTCAGAATTTCCTTCTTTAGTTGAACTAAAACAAAGTAAGGATTATGTCATTCTCTTTCAGTCAAAGCAGTAATAACAGCAAAACAAAGCAAGGGCGTTGAAACATCTCGTAATTAGACTAAATGAATATTCAAAAAAATTCAGCAGACTAAAGGAATACTTGCAAATTTAAAGAAACTACAAACTGCAAAAAAAATACATTAATAACTAATAATCATACAAAGCAGCAATAACAACAAAACAAAGTAGGGGGTAGACTAAAGGAAAACCTGCAAATTTAAAGAAACTGCAAACTGTGAAGTGTAAATGAAGTGCACCAAAATAAATATGTGTTTACCTGAAGGTCTATTTATATGTGAAAAATAAAGGCGGTGCAACAACAAACGTGACAAATACAGTATTGTAACATGGTTTTCAAGATCACCATAAGCTGAGAAAAGATGAAGATATTGACCCATGTCGGAATCATATGACAAGCTTTCTTGAATTAATTGAGCAACAATGCATTGATGAAACATTAATGCCAGTGGATAAAGGGACATGGGCAAACTATATTGAATTCATCGAAGCGCCAGTAAAACAGAAGCTCAGCCAAATTGTGAGCGTAAAGACTGAAAACTAGTCCAGAATAACGTCTACTAAATCCAAAAAAACTAGTAAAACAAAAATCCACAATATCATTGGGAATGAGTTTCCCGATTCTAGATAAATGAACTGCAGGAAAGGACTATAAAATCATGTAAAACAAATCGCCTGGACTGGTGGTTTAGGACAATAGATGGAAGAGTACAGAATACACGCAAACCATCTGTCACGAAAACACAGTAAATGAAAACTTCAAAGAACAACCTGCAACTGGCAACCAATCCATCAATTGATTCACTTGCAGCACCGGCCGTAACACACAGGACAACAATGGTCATTCTTTGCAGTCTCACCCGAAATAGCTATGGGGTGCCGCAGAATCAGGTTTCTGCAAGCCGAGAGGGGGATTACTATACCTTAGCCTTTAACAATATTATTAATCAATACTATAAAAGCTTTACCATTCATTCACATACAACTTCACAGATAAATAAACAGTCGTTACTTGTTCAACCCACTACAGGGAATTCACAGCGAAGCTAAATATTAACAATGATCTTAACTTATTAGATGTATACAGTTATTAATGCATAGAAGACAACAGAAACACAACAGCACAAGAAACCACAACACCGGATATAACGTGGTTCACCCCCAGTGTAGGGGGTTACGTCCACAAACTGCGGTCTATTCAACTTGCTACAAAATTCACAGTTTGATATGCGCACTCAGCTGCAGATCCCTTCAATCCTTAAAAGCCACGCACACAGCAGCAGGCCCCTGCGCACTCAGCTGCAGGTCTTTCCTCAATCTTCCTTACAAAATCCCTCTGAGCACACAGCTGCAGAGGTCGTCCATGCACACAGCTGGGACTTAACCTTTCCTTACAATATCATCCTTAGCTTCGTCTTAACCTTTCTTTACATCAAAAAAACCTAACCTATCTTCTTTGCACAAGCGCTTATTTATACTGCGCGATTTTACAAAACCATGGTCTTAAACCATGGGCACCCAGAACCCTAAACCCTGGATTTCAACCAAGGGTTTATTACAAACAAAAGTAGTTTTAACTTCCCCCGACACCCCTAAGACTATTTTGACCCATAGTTCCGCTTACAAACTTTCTGCTTAACCGCGGGGTTACCCAATCATGGCGTATGCGTCCCAACAAGAAGTTCACCTATCGAGATGGAAAAATCGGGGACCCAAATAAAATGCATTAGCTAAACACCAACTCCAAAGAATGACCTGCAACTATTAATCAATCCATCAATCCATTCACGTGCAGGAACGACCGTAACACAAAGGACACCAGCGGTCTACGGGATAGAAGTTCACGAATCAAGATTGTAGAATCGGGACCCGACTAAAATGGAGAGGAAAAAACTTCTCATTTATCAGCACAACACTTGTTCACGATCAATTGGCTAATCCAACATGACACCTGTCGAACTGTGAATGGGTAGGGAGACGAGGAATCTTTGAGACTACGTCTCCATAGGGAAAACGCCTTCGGCTTAATTAAAGGGAACACCATTTGAATTTAGAGGAAAATGCTATTATATGATAACCGATTTGAAGCATGGACATAGTTAATAGGAATCATGTTTAACTTTTTAAAGGGTAACTATTTTGGTTTTTCCTTTTACAAATATAATTCCATATCATTTAAACCAAGGAATTTGGGTAAACGATTTTGAAGGACCTGGATCCTTAAGATATTTTGGGGTTATGGAGCATAGGCTTTAATTTTTCCTGTTGGTATTATTTATTGAAATTTTTGGTATTGTCCGAAGGAAGGAAACTGGCCAAGAAATGGGGGATTTGTTCCCTTCTCCTTGGAAAAACTATCTTCCTTAGGAAGCCACGTTAAGAGAGAAGGAAGCTCCAGGTATACACGTGGTTGCATTTCATCTCACTTATTGGGGTTCAATCCCCATGACCTTCTATTATTTATTTTCTTGTCTACACGTATTTGGGGGGTATTGAGTTCCTTACTTCCATTTTTCAATCATGGCAAGCAGGCTCCTATCTGCGCACACATTTTTTTTCCCTCTTTGCAGTATGACCTCAAAATTTATCACACTAGGCAATATATGGCAACAATGGCCGAAGCAATGAGATCAAGTGGCGTAGTGACGCTGGAAATTCCAGAAGTTAACTATCTGCATACTCAGGATCTACATAGATCCAGAATCGATATAGTATTTGTATCTATCTTAACCTCTATCTATTTTCAGATTTGAGATCCAATAATCTGGAATATGACTAAACTCTTAACACAACCGACATTTTCTTTTTATAGATGGTATTTTACAACTATCTGCCATCTAAACTAATCTGGATTTAATGCCAGAATTTTGTTTTTCGTTTGATTTATTTTTAGTTGCCATAAAAAAAATACGGATCTAGGATTTTTTATGCCAGTGTTTCGATATTGGTTTTGTTTCCTATGATTTCCTTAAAAGTCCATTATGGAATCATATCTGTATGATCGGAGATCTTATACCTTGTTGTATCTTGAATTAATAACTGTTTACTTAATGCAGACGTTTGGATGAATAGATCTATCTTTTAATGTTACCATCCTATGTTTGTGATCTAAGGATAGATCGTTACCTTGGATGCTTTTAGCTATTTAAATAAATATCTGATCTAAATAAATTGATTTGGATGCATGTCTTCTGTATTTGGCCCAGATATGAAGCTT
Organism: Pseudotsuga menziesii; assembly: GCA_001517045.1. Classification (NCBI taxonomy): domain Eukaryota; kingdom Viridiplantae; phylum Streptophyta; class Pinopsida; order Pinales; family Pinaceae; genus Pseudotsuga; species Pseudotsuga menziesii. The sequence goes on along the minus strand of LPNX010653463.1, from coordinate 74,522 downwards.
CCATGCCTTAGAACTAAGTTCCTGTGTTTACTTTTAATTTTTGTATTTTTCTTCCTTAAATCCATTTTCCATATCCAGTCTTACTATGTGATAAAAATGGGTTATTATTTCTCCCTTAAATCCGTTTTCCATATTTGGTTTTACTGTGTGATAAAAATGGGTTATTATTTCTTCCTTAATCCGTTTTCCATATCCAGTTTTACTCTGTGATAAAAATGGGTTATTATTTCTCCCTTAAATCCATTTTCCATATCCAGTTGTACTGAAATGGGTTGGTTATTATTTCTCCCTTAAATCCGTTTTCCATATCTATTTTTACTAAAATGAGTTGTCATTTCTTCCTTAAATCCCTTTTTCCATATCCGGTTTTACTGTGTGTTAACAATGGGTTATTTCCTTAAATGTGTTTTCCTTATCCAATTTTGTTGTATGTTGACAATGGGAAAGTATGGGATTGTTATATCTCATTATCATATTTTAGTGATAAACCATGAATGGTATTTTATTTAAAGATAATTAAATACCGGCTTATTCTATTTTTAGTGTATAACCTATGCATGTGAATGGTATTTTATTTAAAGATAATTAAATAGTGGCTTATTATATTTTTAGTTTATAAATGATGCATGTGAATGGTATTTTATTTAAAGATAATTAAATACTAGCTTATTATATTTTTAGTTTATAAAATATGCATGTGAATGGTATTTACTTTAAAGATAATTAAATATTTGCTTATTATATTTTTAGTTGATTAACTATGCATGTGAATGATATTACTTTAAAGATAATTAAATACGCGTTTATTATAGTTTTAGTTGATAAATAAGTATGTGAATGGTATTTACTTTAAAGAAAATTAAATACTTGCTTATTATATTTTTAGTTGATAAACTATGCATAATAATGGTATTGAATTTAATAGAATTAAATACATGGTATTTTAATAAACATGGATAAATAATCTATCATTTAAGAACAAAACACCTTAATGAATATATTACCTTAAAAAGTGTGGAATGAACTCCACTACTTATGAAAGAAAGTCTAGAACCTCGCTGATTATTCATATATTAGATAGGTATATCTTTTATGAAATGATTATGTTAAGGATTACTATATGCAAGGATACTTTTTATGAAAGAAGTGGCTTACTACAAGGAAGCCACTACCGATCTATGTAATTGTTAGAAATGAATTGTTTTCACAAAGTGAAGTTGATTTCCTTTTCCTTCTAGTAACGAAGCTTGAATGTCTTAATCTTAAAGGGTTGTGTTTCCAGGTTAAGATATTTATGTCTAGATTTTTTTATAAGTAACCCTTACGTTCTAATAAGAATGGATTTGTTAGTCGGAGCTGAGTTTATAATTAAAATACTAAGATATGTCATAATTTGTATTTGAGGAAATATTTGCAAAAGATTATGTTGTATCTCGAACCTAGTGGATTCGTCACCCAGCTTGGGGGTGGCTTTATACGGTCAAACATACGTCAAATAAAGCCTATTGTTGGGAGGAAAGTCGTAGACATGCTTTTAGTTGCCCAAGATAAAAAGAAGTAGATCTTTAATACTTAGTTGTGTCTGTAGATGTTATTTGCTTTTATGCTCTTGGGTTTATGGTACTAATATGATTGTTGAGTTATATAAAGTGGTGGTTGCAAGAGCTGTGTTACAATGGTGGAATAGCTCTTGAAAGACAAGTGTAAAATGAACTTGTTTTGTAGGTTCATATTCCTTGGTTAGTTGCTTCTATCATCTGAAGTGTATTTAACTTTGTTGTGTGTCCCACTCAGGACTCATGCATCATCTTGGATGGTTGCGCCCAATAATACAAGTACAAGGATGATACCTTGTTATGAGGGATGTCAACAACCTTTAAAAGAAAGGCTTAATGTGTAATTGATATCCCAATCGAGGAATAGTCTAGCGACTAATGAAATGGTCGTATCTATTTTAAACTTCAATAAGATTCACATATGTAGATTTATATTAGAATGACTGTAGTTTAACGGTTCTTAATTGCAACGAAATATGATTCTGTATTTCAGGTATAAAGTTTTTACCATTATTTCTGGTACTAGTATGGTCATTGGTATAGATCTATTGTCAACTAGTCAGTGGAACTTAATTTAATTAAATTACAGTTTGTTTATATGAATAGATGCAAATGATAGTAGAGTTTACATAAATGTGATTACACACTCTCAAGAGTCTAACATGGTTGACTTTTTGGATATATTAAAAGCGAAAAATTTACCCCATTTTCTCAGAATTTACATTGAGGAATTTCGGGTACATTACAAATGGTATTAGAGCCTCAGGTTCAAACATTGTGGCCAAATGGACCCGCATATACACATGTAAGTTGTGTATTCTCTCAAATACTATTTATGAAAATGGTTTGCAGGTAAGCTGGTTCCCTCACCTCTTTTTCTCTCCCATTTTTCTTTCATTGAAGATTTTGTTTCAAGTAAGGAGATTTGGTCAGTAGAGGGAAGATAATTTTCATAATTTGTAGACGATCATGATTTGCAGTGGCCTTGACTATGCATCTGTTCCTTTTTTTGAAGGATATATATCTTTCAACAATTTGTAGATGCAGCCTATAAATTTTTGAGAAGATCGAATATTATTGCATTGAAATATCGATCAGAAAAACATTTTGTTTCAAAACCCTTAATGAATACGATTTTTAAATTTAGACTGTGATTGACGTGTGATATATATTTTTCTTGGGTGTCTATTTTGATATTTCATAAATCACAATTTTGTATAGATTGGGGTCTATGTTTGATTATAGAACTGGATTAATTCCCTCTTTACCAACATCTTCATTTAGACCTGCAAAAACGATACTCCTTAGTCTGCATTTAATATTCATATATATTTGGGAGTTGATATTTTATTTCCAATGATTTGGAACATGCAATGAATTGTTTTATAAGAAATGATATTTATTCTTATTTATTTTCATGTTTGGGTATAGAGTCTTGTTACGAGTGCATTCTTCTTATCATTTTAAAGATTCAAATTAAACCTATAAAATGTGTCAAATTGTGCAATTTTTTTTATTGAAGTTGATCAACTTAATACATGCCATGTAAGGTCATGGAGAGAAGAGCTAGTCTTGAGATTACTTACCTGAGTTTTATTTTAAAGGACACACAATTAAGCTAAATCTATATCCAGTTCATGTTATCTCCTTATGGATGCTTTACAAAACAACGATGACTACATGAACCAATCTGACCTTGTATTCGAATACTCTTCTCTTAATATTGTCGAGTAACAAAAAACAAAAAAAAACAGTGATCGAATGCCCATTTTATATTGCACCCCATAAAATCATTATATCCACTAGAGGAACAGTCAAGGTAGTTTACCATTCAAGTAAACTCGTAATGGATATTTTTATTCATTAAAATAGGTCCCATTTGAAAAAATTATTTTCGCTTATAGCTTGATTGGATAGTTCCATTAGTATTTAGCTACCCTACAAAAGGGGTCAAGATTATACTACCAGGAAAATGCCAAAACCTGGTGGAAAACTGCTTTTATCAATTGTCTTTAAAAAAGTGCATATAATTATATATGATATTAGTTTGTTGTTGGAATTATCTTTTTGATTGGATATGGAATATTATTCGAAAAATAAAATCAAATGTGCATCATACATGTTTCTAATAGGTTTCTAATATGTTTCATGCAATTGTATTGTATATTCAAATATACTATTGGTTGTATAAATTTATAAGTATGGACGATAATTCATAACTTGAATTTACATATGAAATATGTATGTGAAATAAATATATTTTATTTATATATATCACAATATCCAATTATTGAGCTTGGAAATAATTGACTGATGGGTAAAAAGAACTTTTCTTGGACCCAAGCAGGTGGCTGGGTGGAAATGAAATTCCTTGACTCAAGCATGAAGGAATGAGGGGAAAATAATCTCTTCTCTGAGGGAACACCAAGGGGTAAAATTGAGGGTCCAGCTCTACCTTGCTAAGGTAACTTTTCCTGGACTCAAGCAGGAGTTTGGGTGGAAAATAAATTCCTGGACTCAAGCGAGGAGGCTTGAGGGGAATTATGAAAGAGTCTGTGATATCAATGGCAAGACCTAGGCACAAAGTTGACATCTGGAAAATAGGACGTTGTTTGATTTTTTGGGGGAAAATCTTTTGACTAGCAATCAAAAGGGAGAGTAGCCTCAAGTTTTAACCTGTAAGACCAATTGGTGTCAGCAACTCGAGAGAGAGTTCAATGTTCAATAGAGAGATATTAAAGAAGAGAAACTCAAGGGAGAGTTTGTTCATCAACAAAAGTATTGTTGGGAGTTGTTCAACTCCATGATAAAACAATAGAACACATATTAACGATAATTCTAATATCTAGACAGTTGAATGTCTTCATGTGTAAATGTTATAAATACTTAAGTAGGAAAAAACTCCCTCAAGGTAAAGGGTGAAGGGTACATTGTTAAGATTACTTCTTGAAATTATGTAGAATAAATGATGCTAACTTGTGAATGAAAGAAATGAAAGAAATGTCTATCTCAAGTGGAGGACGAGTTTGAGCATCCAAGTACTGGAGGTAAAAGACGCCCTCCAAAAAGCTAGGTAAATCAGGATTACTTATGAATTATTTTGAGATAAATCCTATATTATGTCTTTTTAAGATGATAAAAGTGCAAACAAAGACAAAAATATGTTCTTTAAATTGCAAATGTTGTGTTGCAGAAAGGACTTCTTGTTAATGTTTGGAATTAAATTATGAATTAATGACATGTTTACTGAATAAATTTTGGAAGACCTGGTTTTGTTGCACAAGTCCAGGTTATGAAGGATATAAACTTGCAAGAATCACAAAATATTGAAGATGACCAAAGCAAAGATGAAGAACATCAAAAAGGATATGAAAGCAAGCAATAAGAACTTGAAGGAAATGAACACAAATCCTTGGACAAATATGTAATATCGAGGACAGTGTTAATTCCAAGGGGGAAAGTATGTAACATCCCCTTAGAGCATGATCATAAAATGTGAAGTGTAAGTAAAAAGGCATTGTAAGTACTAATCCTAGCTTATCAAATTATGTATAAAATTGGTAATGATAGGCGGCTGAAAGTGTTGCACGACCAAACGTTGATTGGGGACAAATCCACTAGGGGGGAAGGTAAAAGTTGAATAAATCATTGGGGATTTAGTGATGATAACCAAGTGTCATCATGGATTACACGACATGCCAAAATGAAGCAAGAATTAAAAATCTTGGTCACTTGATAAAAATTCGGTGAATTTTATTATATGCTTTTTATTAGTTCATAGAAAATTGTGAGACAACTCCTTAGATCCATTAATTTTGAGTGAGATACACACTTATTAACATGAAATAAGTTAATGGTTAAGTATACATATTAAGGTTATATGTTAAAAATACTATTGCCTTTATAATAAAGGAAATACATTCATAATGAAGGAAAGTATTAGTAGCGTAGGATATATATATATATTAAAGGGAATGCCGTTTGAATTTAGAGGAAAGCGATATTATATGATAATTGATTTGAAGCATGGACATAGTTAATAGGAATCATGGAGCACAGCCTTTAATTTTTTTCTGTTGGTATTATTTATTGAAAGTTTTGGTATTGTTCAAAGGAGGGAAATTGGCCAAGAAATGGGGGATTTGTTCCCTTCTCCTCGGAAAAACTATCTTCCTTAGGAAGCCACGCTAAGAGAGAAGGAAGCTCTAGGTATACATGTGGTTGCATTTCATCTCACTTATTGGGGTTCAATCCCCACGACCTTCTATTATTTATTTTCTTGTGTACGCGTATTTGGGGGGTATTGAGTTCCTTACTTCCATTTTTCCATCATGGAGAGCAGGCTCCTATCTGTGCACATATTTTTTTCCCTCTCTGCGGTATGACCTCAAAATTTCTCACACTAGGCAATATATGTCAATAACGGCCGAAGCAATGACATCAAGCAGCGTAGTTATGCTGGGGATTCCAAAAGTTAACTGCCTGCATACTCGGGATCTACATAGATCCGGAACTGATATAGGGTTTGTGTGTATCTTAACCTCTATCTATTTTCAAATTTGAGATCCAATAATCTGGAATATGAATAAACTCTTAACACAACCAACATTTCCTTTTTATAAATGGTATTTTACAACTATTTGCCATCTAAACTAATATGGATTTGATGCTGCCATAAAAAAATACGGATCTAGGATTTTTGATGCCAACGTTTCGATATTGGTTTTTTTGCTTGGGATTTCCTTGAAACTCCATTATGGAATCATATTTGTACGGTTGAAGATCTTATACCCTGTTGTGTCTTGAATTAATAACTGTTTACTTAATGCAGACATTTGGATGATAGATCTATCTTTTAATGTTACCATCGTATGCTTGTGATATAAGGATAGATCGTTACTTTGGATGCTTTTAGCTGTTTAACTAAATATCTGATCTAAATAAATTGATCTGGATGTGAGTTCCGTATTTGGCCCGGATTTGAAGCTCCCATGCCTTAGAACTAAGTGCCTATGTTTACTTTTAATTTTTGTATTTTTCTTCCTTAAATCCGTTTTCCATATTCGGTTTTACTGTGTGATAAAAATGGGTTATTATTTCTCCCTTAAATCCGTTTTTCATATCTAGTTTTACTGTGTGATAAAAATGGGTTATTATTTCTTCCTTAATCCGTTTTCCATATCTGGTTTTACTGTGATGATAAAAATGGGTTATTGTTTCTCCCTTACATTTTTTTTCCATATCCGGTTTTACTGTGTGATAAAAATCGGTTACTATTTCTTCCTTAATCCGTTTTCCATATCTGGTTTTACTGTGTGATAAAAATGGGTTGTTATTTCTTCCTTAAATTCCTTTTTCCATATCCGGTTTTACTGTGTTAAAAATGGGTTATTTCCTTAAATGTGTTTTCCTTATCCGATTTTGTTGTATGTTGACAATGGGAAAGTATAGGATTGTTATATCTCGTTATCATATTTTAGTGATAAACCATGCATGTGAATAGTATTTTATTTAAAGATAATTAAATAGTGGCTTATTATATTTTTAGTTTATAAATTATGCATGTGAATGGTATTTTATTTTAAGATAATTAAATATTGTCTTATTATATTTTTAGTTTATAAACTATGCATGTGAATGGTATTTTATTTAAAGATAATTAAATACTGGCTTATTATATTTTTAGTTTATAAACTATGCATGTGAATGGTATTTACTTTAAAGATAATTAATATTTGCTTATTATATTTTTAGTTGATAAACTATGCATGTGAATGATATTTACTTTAAAGATAAATAAATAGTGGTTTATTATAGTTTTAGTTGATAAACCAAGTATGTGAATGGTATTTACTTTAAACAAAATTAAATACCGGCTTATTATATTTTTAGTTGATAAACTATGCATACAAATGGTATTGAATTTAATAGGAATTAAATACATGGTATTTTAATAAGCTTGGATAAATAATCTATCATTTAAGAACAAAACACCTTATTGAATATATTACCTTAAAAAGCGTGGAATGAACTCCACTACTTATGAAAGAAAGTCTAGAACCTTGCTGATTATTCATATATTAGATAGGTATATCTTTTGCGAAAAAATTATGTTAAGGATTACTAATATGCAAGGATACTTTTTATGAAAGAAGTGGCTTATTATAAGGAAGCCACTACCGATCTATATAATTGTTAGAAATGAATTGTTTGCACAAAGTGAAGTTGATTTCCTTTTCCTTCTAGTAACGAAGCTTGAATGGCTTAATCTTTTAAAGAGTTGTGTTTCCAGGTTAAGATATCTATGTCTAGAATTTTTTATAAGTAACCCTTACTTTCTAATAAGAATGGATTTGCTAGTCGGAGCTGAGCTTGAAATTAAAATACTAAGATATGTCATATGTTGTATTTGAGGAAATATTTACAAAATATTATGTTGTATCTCAACCCTAGTAGATTCTCCACCTAGCATGGGGGTGGCTTTAGACAGTCAAACATACGTCAAATAAAGCCTATGGTTGGGAGAAAAGTCATAGACACACTTTCAGTCACCCAGGATAAAAAGAAGTATCTTTAATAGTTAGTTGTGTCTGTAGATGTTATTTGCTTTTATGCTCTTGGGTTTATGGTACTAATATGCTTGTTGAGTTATATAAAGTGGTGGTTGCAGGAGCTGCGTTACAATGGTGGAATAGCTCTTGAAAGACAAGTGTAAAATGAATTTGTTATGTAGGTTCATATTCCTTACTTAGTTGCTTCTATCATATGAAGTGTATTTAACTTTGTTGTGTGTCCCACTTAGGAATCACGTGTCATCTTGGATGGTTGCGCCCAATAATACAAGTACAAGGATGATACCTTGTTATGAGGGATGTCAACAACCTTTAAAAGAAAGGCTTAATGTGTAATTGCTATCCCAATCGAGGAATAGTCTAGCGACTAATGAAACGGTCATATCTATTTTAAACTTCAATAAGATTCGCATATGTAGATTTATATTAGAGTGAATATAGTTTGATAGTTCTTAATTGCAAGAAAATATGATTCTATATTTGAGGTATAAAGTTCTTACCATTATTTTTGGTACTAGTATGGTCATTGGTATAGATCTATTGTCAACTACTTAGTGGAACTTAATTTAATTAAATTACAGTTTGTTTATATGAATAGATGCAAATGATAGTAGATTTTACATAAATGTGATTACACACTCTCAAGAGTCTAACATGGTTGACTTGTTGGATATAGTAAAAGAAAAAAATTTACCCCATTTTCTTAGAATTTACATTGAGAAATTTTGGGTACGTTACAAACAAGTTGAAATTGACCAAGAGGGATTAAAAAGGAAAAAATGCCAAATCTCATGGAAATGTGAGCCATGTAGATAAAACATGTTGGAAGAAGACAAAAGACTTGGAAGAAAAGGTCAAGCATCTTAAATATGGTGCATTGATTGGTCCTTCAATTAATTGACCTGCAGAAAACTCACAGAAAAATTCATCGTTTCTATTTAGTACTTCCCAAAAATTACATGCTTATATCATTTTGACTGAGTGGATAGTCAATTCTATTTGCAACCATCACATGCATAAGGGTGTGTCTCTATTCTCTTTGTTAAGTGGGGCTCCAAAACAAAATATTTATGTAGATGATGTTATGCTCGTATGGTCACTGGAAGCGGTGATGTTGAATGCATGCAAGTTCAAATAGCTAATTTCTATAATGTCCCTAGCTTGTGCTTTGATGCAAACTTGTTGTCAGCTTGTCAACTTACACAGAGTAAGAAGACTATTGGATTTTGGTTAGATCACTTTACTGTAAAGGATTTGAGGCTTTAGGGGGAGTGGAGGGAAATTGTTGCTTCAATATAAGTATATCCCAAAGATGGACTATATAAGGTTTGTGACTCTCTTATAAATTATTTTTGATCGACTAGTCTGACTACATTCATTTTTCAAACCGACAAAAAAAGTCAAATTTGGCAAGAAATTTAAAATTTTAAAGTTTGAAGATGATGGTAAAAAAGAATATGGTTACTAGTCTCCCAAAGTCTATTCAATCTAGTGTATTTTGTAGAGGATGTGTTCTTGGAAAACATCATGCACCCTTTGATTCTGATTAGGCATGGTGAGCACATGATCATCTATAAATTGTTCAAAGTGATCTTTGTTGCATGAACAAACACTCATTAGAATGTGTGAAGTATATGTTAACCTCAATTGACGATTTCTCTAGATTTACATGGGTATATTTCTTGAAAAATAAGAGTAATTTCTTTGAAAGATTCAAGGAATTTATGGCATTTGTTGAAAAGCGTTGTGGCCAAGGTATCAAATGCTTGATATTAGAAAATGGTGGGGAATATGTTAGTCAACAATTTAAAGAATATCTCTTGCAAAATGACATTTCGTGGGAAATATTTGTCTGTTGTGCCCCTCATCAGAATGGAGACGCAAAGAAGAATACTAGGACTTTGGTAGAAATGGCCGGATGCTTACTATAGACGAAAGAACTTCTGCTAAATTTTTGGTAGAATTTATTTTCTCAAACTATCTCTTAAATCTTGTTTTGACTAGAGTTGGTGGTGACACGGATCTAGTCTAGAAGTGGAGAGAAATAAAACCCTATGTCAGACACCTCATAACCTTTTGATGCATTGTTTTGACGCATATCAGTGATAATTGCAAGAAAAAAATCAGATTCAAATAGTCATGCTTGCATGATGATGTGATATTCTGATGAATCAAAAGCTAATTGGCTATTTTCCCTAGTCAAACAACATATCATTTTGAGTAGAAATGTGATCTTTGATGAGAATATTTTAGGTACTAATTTATTGAACTCATCCTTTGGTTTAATACATAGTGATCCTTTTAATATTTCTGAAGAATCGGGATTGACTGCACCCTTCTTTTAAGTTTCAACCAGACAGACTACAAAGAAGAGGACCTATAGCGGAGGTTATAGCCGATGCTCCTCTCAAAAGAGCTCTAATATTTATTTCTAGTGGAGGTAAGTAGTGGAGGCAAGCGGTCAGAGGTTTTAGTGGAGGTTTTTTATTTGATGTGTTTCTAAACTAAACACCCTTATGCATATAGGACACAAATGAACCGATGCATATAGAAAATAATGCACTAGGGAGACCATAAAAAGGATGACGCATGACGTAAAAACATGAAATTGTAAAAAATTAAGCGCAATGGAATTTTATTTTAAGTCATACCGTTGTGTTTTAGTAGACGTACTACATCGGTGCATCTACAAACAAATTGCACTAGAACTCAAAAAAATGTCGCACCCAGATTAAAAAAATAAAAAAATAAAAAATAAAAATAAAAAATAAAAAAAAATAAAAATCACCAATTAAAAAAACATTTGCGGAAAGCGCAGAAATTTCGTAAAACATATGCAAAGCATTTTGGAAATATGAACGCACTGGTGCATCTATAATCAAAACGCACCAAGGCCACCAATTTTTTATTTTTTTTAAAGAATATTATGACAAAAAACAAGAATTTTTTATGACCATCGAAGTGTGCTTGTCTAATATTACCACACTGGTGAATCTAAAACCATAACGCACTGGGATATCTTATAAACATTGTAGCTCCCCAGGAAAAAAACATAAATTAAAATAAATTTATGTGATTTTGGTTTGTTCATCATTAACAAACACCTTGGTGTGTGTGAAAAACAAAAATGCATTGGTTGGGATTGGTTACAAATTAAAATTTAATAAAAAATATTGTTTAAAATCCTACATGTGTTGCAGCGATGTAATTACAATGCACAGGTGTGTTCAACTGTTGGGCGCACCAGAAAAAAGGTTTTATTAAAAAAAATTACCATGTGGTCAAAATCATTTTTACCCCTCCATAGTTTGTTTGAGCCATCTGCATTGGTACGTCCATAACCCACCTAGATGCCCTACCAACGGTGCTCATTCCACTCCCTGTTGACACATTGCTCGCTTTCATTGGCTGCTCAATTGAGTTTGAATTTTTCCAAATGGTGGGAAAAAATAAAATTCTCCATACATAGCCAAGATTCCTTCTCGATGCGTGGTTCAACAGGAAATTAATTCTTATTTGATAATTTAAATTTGTAGTGGTTTAATTTTTGCAATTAATACTTAATTTGCCATTTTTTAAATAAATGCTTTTGCGCTACGTTCAAGCCATTCTGCTCTCCCTAGAGGTTGGTGCACACTGTAATTTGTTATAGGATACAATGACGATAAGGCAAGCCAAATGTATTAAACGCACTTTCCTATCGATGCACTACATTTTCGTAGCACACCTCCATAGAATAAAATAATTTTTAAAACTATAAACTAATATTCCATCTGTTAATTACACGTAGGAGCACCGATTTTACTGTGCGACTATTTGTATTTAGGGCACCGCATTGACGGTGCTCTACTACCTCGTATTGCACCGAAATATTAACCGAATCAACATTTAGTGCACCGCATTGACGGTGCTCTACAACTAATAAAACAAGTCAATCAAATAGAAACTTGGAAGCAAATGTTGAGAAATTGATTGCCATATATCCAAACAATCCCAAACTTGGAAATTGTTTTAGGAAAAGGTTGAATCTCTACCTTTCCCTTACCTTAAGTGAATTTCCTTCCATCCACTACTAGGGATCATTTTAGGGGCGAATTTTATCCCAGTGGGCTATTTTTCCATGTTTTTCTCCCAAAAAAGATTCACCATTTTACATTTTTTGAAGCCCTGTTTCGCCCAATTTTGATGGGGCAAAAAAATTTCACCCTAAAAATCGCCAAATTATTATATAAACGATATAAAATCCTTGGAAATTAAAATATTTTTTGAAAAATATCGCCAATCATTTTATAGTTGGCGTTTTAAGAATTGGTAATATTCGCCAACATTTATACACTTTTAAATAAATATGGTTCCTTAAAATCATCCCTGTCCACTACCTAAAGTAAATTATTTGTGATACTAATTGGAGTATTAACTTTGAATGAAGTTAATTCACTCTGATCCGCAATCATGTTGTGTAATTTTGGATTTTTTTCCAAACAAATTACTCCTTTTACACAACAAATCTTCCAGTTTTCCTCTAGGAGCATCTCTATATATTTGAGCTTCTTCAAAGAAAAGAACTTGGTTACAGTTCCACTCAAGCCCATATACATAGGAAATCATATGGTTTCCTTAATAATCAACATTCTCTTTAGGAAAATGCACCTGTACCTCACAAGTACATCCTTATCTATTTGCAACAACCATTGATCTACTTCCACCTCAAAATTCACATGGAATAACTTCACTAAGAGAACAATGAGTGATTTACTAGCAATCTCGAATTTTGTTGTGCACAAGCCTTTGTCAAAACTTGTATTTTTTTTTGTCTCTACTTACCTTCTATTTCATAGTACCACTTCATTCTCCAATGACAACATTTTATTGTTTACATGTACTCCTTCACTTAATGAAAACAAATTATCTATATTTGAACAATATTTTTTCCTTTTCCATTAATGGAAACATTTCCTCGGTGTACTCATACATTTGAATACACCAAACTAACTACTTCTTGATTTCTAAGAATACAAATAAAAAATCATACCTTGTGATCAATGGATCACACACTTATGCTCCTTTATGTAGGCCAATACTCTTGTTTAATGGCATTCCATGATCTGCAACATGTACATGAAATCATCAAGTTTGCAAAGGTTGTAAAGCCTCACACACTTAGCCAAAATCAATGCTCCATAATCCAATATGCATGCTTTCTCGATGAATGTTACCTTCATTCTCACATCTAAAATTTGTCTTGTGAAGAATTTTTTTTACTAAACCCAACACATGCTTCACATAAGGAATTTTATTGATGCTTTCATCTTTGAGCCTAACCTACATGCTTCAACATCTAATAATTCCATATATCTAAAGCTATCACTCAAGAAAAAAATTATATCTTACCAAAACACTCTTCATATTCCACAAACAAATTTCTATGAAAAGCCACATGGAAGGAGGCTATGGAATCCAACAATGATGTCCTTGATATTTAAGGCACAAACAATACATGCCTTTTTCATTTTCTACTTCTTTAGAGTATCTAGTAGAAAATTCATCTTCCTACTTGTTGATATTCCACACAAATTTGAGGTTCTCTTACTAAGGTTTCTTAATTTGAGATTATTGGAATGACCTCTTATAAACCATGCTTCATTTTTAGGATTCCCTTTGTTGGATTTCGTTCCTATTGTTAAAGTAAGAGGGACCCACAAGATTCATTCAATTTCAACTTATCCTCTAGTCAATGCTTACATGCTATCCCACAATGATATTCCTCATACATGCTCTCACCAGTGGTAATAAATTCCATAATTGATGCACTAAAAGCACTAAAAACATTCAAATGACCATCAATATTATCTCCTAGCTTCAACTTTTAAAAAGACAAATTATTTACCAATGACTGAGTCTCATACAAAGACTTTAAAATAACTCAAAATTATTTTACAAAGTTAACATTTAAAACATTGAAACTCTTGCATGGTACAAAATTCTCTTACAATATTAGAATTTAAAACATTTTAAGGAAAAGGAGTCTAAAAGACTCAATCTTATAAAGGCACATGCTCTTTGATCTAACTTTTGCTAATCCTCAATTGTGATTCCTTAAAGTTTTCAACTAAAATATCCACCATTTTTAATTTTCATAAACTAAAATTATGACCATTGAAATTCTCAATTTCTGCTCTTTTGGATAAGGTGATAGCACCCACCAATAAAAAAAATGCAATATTTGACTGTGATAGTTTCAAAAACTATAAGTCTTCATTGATGTCCTCATCTTGTTAGAATTTTTTTTCTAGAAGAAAAATAGCAGTTCCTTGTTATTCATATGTAAATCAAAGGTAACCAGTTACATCTTCATGATATAAATATCATTCATAGTTAGATTAACAAGACACACATATACTGACATGAGCATACCAACACAGTGTTATCTGAGGAAAAAAAGAGTCACTCTTCCATCTGGTCCACTCAAGAAGAGGGTTGATTGTCCAAACTGTCCATAGCGAAGATAAGGAGAGACCATAAAATATTATCCAAGGAAGGCTCTAGGAAGTGACTAAATCAAACACAAAGGTGTAAACAGGGGCATCAAAGATACCCCAAACAATAAATATCAATACCATACTCAAAGGAACCCTCGGGTTGTGGAGTAGGAAAATTAGAGAATATGCTCTTAAAAATAATTGCATAGATGCTTCCCCAATGACTATACCTTCATAAAACTCTTTGAAGGATAGTAGTCCTGAATCCAAATGGAGTGGCTCCTTGGATAAGATATCTGCCCTCTCATTATATTCTCTATAGACATGTTGGAAGTCAATAGATGTGAAGACTGTTGTAAGTTCTTTTATGTTTTCACACTAAGCCTCTAGATCTAAAAATGTGAGGCTATATATGCCTTTTACCCAATTGATAATGACTAAAGAGTCCCCATATATTTGCAACATAGGAATCCCAATAACTTTAGAGAAGAATAGAAGATCCCAAAGAGCCAATAGCTCTGCTCTAGTATTGACACTCTTACCATATCCCAGCATAATATGTTAGGATATTTAGACACTTAGGAGTTAGTTAAGATCAACTTGTGTAATATATCCGTTAGGTAAAGTGTGTTTCTTTAGTATGCATTAGTATGCATTTGTAAATATTCTAATCCGACGATCACGATATGTTCTAGACATAAAGTGATCCGACGGTTCAAATTATCTTAGATAATACCTAGCATTGATCCATAGCTTAACACTCGATTGGTCCATGATCTCTATTTAAAGAGCATGGAGGTTCCTCGGCTAGTTGATTGATTATGAGAAGCTCATGTAACTTTCTTTCTTTTGCATAATAAATTGCTCCAAGTAGCTATTTGGTTGGGGCCGTGGACTGTTTCCCTCTCAAGGTTTCTAACCATGTGACAAACATCGATGTATTGATCTGTGATCTATTTGTGTGAAGTGGTTTCTCTAGGTGCTTGGTATTTTGGGTGTACCATGTGTACCCGAACATGGTATCAGAGCGTTTATGAAGAGCCGCTTCTGGTTTTGATCAAGATCTGGAACCGGTGTTGCCGAAACTTTGAAAGGGTTTTTGCTTCTGCAGTTTTTGTATATTTGTGGGATATGGGAGCTATTCCATTGCATCCAGAGCATCGTTTCCATTGAGAAATAGTTTTTTTTCATCAAAAACCATTTCCATTTGATCCAGAACCATCCATTTCCACAAATCTGAAGGTATAATGTTACAATGACGGATTTGTTTTATTTTTTTTAAATCTCTCATATTTTATCAGTTTTATTACTAGATCTTTATTGTTTTAGTCTCGGACTGTTGCCTTCCCTGGCTGCATATGCTCTTTTCCATGCATCTTACGCGATCGCGGCGAATCAGAAATAGGAAGGGAAATTTGTTTTCTTGTCTTCTCGTCTATGTATGCTATTTGTCGTGCACCTTGTGCGATCACAGCGAATCAGAAACAACATGAAAACTTGAAAACGTAGAATTTCTAGGTAAGCAAGGGTAAAAAATTGAAGTTGAGTAACACTTCCGTGAGAATTAGGTGCCCAACCAACATAGCGGGAGTTATTCGGCCGAATATTTATAGTTTTTTGGCCGAATAACTAATCCTTTATTTGGCCGAATAAACTTTATGGTAACCGTTTAATTTGACAAAACAGATTGCTGACCGGTAATTTTTATTGGCAATTCAATAATTATTAGACCGAATAGTTATTCGGTCGAACAATTGTTCGGCCGAATAATTTTTTACCATATAAGCTCAGCTGCGGGCTCATTTTTGTTGTTTGGCCTGCAACGATTTGTCATTGTCTAGCCACCTATCATCCCACCCGTCGCCCCACTCGTCTCGTTTTGCCACCTGTCTCATCCTTGTCCACATCACCCAGCTGTCTGACGTGTGCATCCGCCATCCTGTCACCCCTTATCGTGGAGGTCTGTTTGGCATTTAGGTTTGTTCGACGTGGAGGGCGTGGAGGTTTGTCCGGCGTGGAGATATTTCCATCGAGGTGTACATGGTCTTCTCGTGGTGTGGTGTTGTTGCGCTACCTCTTGGCTATGAGGTAAGCCATTCTGAACTTTTATACTATTATTATTAAGTGATTGTTTAAACTGTTATGTGCTTGTTTCATATCATGTTAGTAACGACATAATTACAATGGTAGTAAGGATAGAGTTGAACAGCTCTGCCCATTTGGGTAGAGTTGAATAGCTCTGCCAATTTGGACAATTTACTTATTTTAAATGATTTTAATTAAACAAAATTTAACATAAAAGTTGAAATCTATTAATTTTTTTTTTGTTAATATATTTTTTGATTAGCTTATTTTTATTCTAATTCTTATTCAGCTATGTACAAATGGACAGAGTTGATCTGCTATGTTCATTTGGACAGAGTTGTTCGACTCTATCCATATGGATAAAGCTGAACAGCTTTGTCCAGATGGATAGAGCTGATCAACTCTATCCATATGGACAGAGCTGAACAAGTCCCTACGTAAACAATTTATATGGCAGTTGAAAACAATATATATGATAGTTGAATAGCTCTGTCCATTTGGACAGAGTTGAACAGCAATGCCCATTTGGATAGCTCTACTTATTTTAAATGATTTTAATTAAATAAAATTCAATATAAAAGTTTAACTATGTTAGTGTTTTTTTTTGTTTCTATATTTTTTAATTAGCTTATTCTTATTCCCAATGTACATGAAATTTTATAGAATATTTAGACAGCTCTATTTAAAAAAAGTCCATAACTTTTTAATTAGCTTATTTTTATTTTCTATGTACATGAAAGTTTATAGAATATTTAGAGAGCTCTGTCCAAAAAAATCCATGGTTTTGTAGGCTTAAATAACTCCACCAGTATGTAGCATCTCTAAATGATATTTAAGACATCTAGAAATTTAAGACTGTACAGGTTGCAGCTTTGTCCAAATGGACAGTTCTGATCAGCTCTGTACAAATAGACAGAGCTGATTTGCTCTGTCCATTTGGATAGAATTGATGAGCTCTGTCCATATGGATAGAGTTGAATAGCTATGTCCAAATGGACAGAGTTGATCAAGTCCCTAAGTAAATAGTTTATTTCTGTATGTTTTTTCGTTGGTAGGGAACAGGATTTCAAAACCTTTTCATTTTACTACCCTGAGTTACAACTTCAGCTGTAGTGTAATAACTATATAGTTTTTTTCTTAACCTCTACTATTTGCTCTAGTCCATACAAATACTAACCGACGTATAAGTCCCATGGCACTTTATGAGTATCTTAGTCCATGATGCATTGCATTAAGTAACATTGCCATTTCATGCTTTTCTGAAACATAGAGAGAAAATGGCAGATAGATAAAGGCAAGTTTAAAGAAATAATTGCTTTATCTTCTTATGGGGATGGAAACCAAAACAACCAGAAGTGTAATGGAAAATGATAGGGATAGGCTAGACTAATGGGGGAAATCCATAGGTGTATGTAGTCAGTCCCTAGAGGCTCGCCTTAGTCCAAGTTGAAATCTATATATCCTTTCCATTTGATATGATAAATCCATGAAATCACAACAGCTGATTGATAGCAGTTATTTGATTCACTGCCCTTACTCTTCATTGCTTTATACAACTAG
The DNA here is from genome assembly GCA_001517045.1 of Pseudotsuga menziesii. Lineage (NCBI taxonomy): Eukaryota > Viridiplantae > Streptophyta > Pinopsida > Pinales > Pinaceae > Pseudotsuga > Pseudotsuga menziesii. Next base: position 56,270 of record LPNX010653463.1, on the reverse strand, counting down.
AGGCACTAGGATATATAATTCATTGTAAACACTATAGATACTAGAAGAAGGGAAGTGGAAGTATTTAAAGATGAGAAATGAAGAGACGGCAAGGAATAATCTAGAAAGAATTTCTCCCTATGGGATTCAGGGATGAGCTAGCTAATTCACCTATGATTTAAGTTCAGTTGAAGAAAAAGAAGCTCTATCTATATTTAATAGTGATGCTCTCACTAATAAGTCTATAATGACTAGGTAGCTAGTAGCCAATAGTAGTGTCTTTTTGTAGAGTAGGTAAGTACTTGCACTTGCCTTAGACTATATTTTATACTTGCAAAATGTAGTTCATGCACATGTAGTTAAAGGACTATTAAATAATATTAGTGATATCTAGGTCCTTATTGAAATATTAGTTTTTATATTTGCTAGGTCTTTGAAGTTGATTAATTAACATGTAGAAGGTTAGGCCCTTAGTGATAAACGCATTATGGCTCTCAAATTTTAGGCCTATATATTTAGGCCTGACACACTATCTCCTTGCATTTTCCACCTCTCGACTTGCAAAATTGTTTAATGGATCAACATGTTTGGCTTTAAATTACTCTACGTTTCAACTTTTGGCCTCTGAACCAAAACAAGTTTATGGCGTGTGTTGGGGTCAAAATGTTATACAACGTGTGTAGAAACCATCATATACCAGTGTATTTAGTGGATTTAGGGATCTTTCTTATCACGAAGAAGCCTCATTGTCTTTATATATGTTATTTCTCCATACCACCTTTGTTTTTTCTATTTATATTACATTGAAAGTTTAATTTTAATAGTAGCTAGATCTTTGAAGTTGATTAATTAACATGTAGAATTTGATATTTGTGTAAACTTGTAGATATCATATCCAATGGAAAGAGAGCCACCTTTGAGACAAAAGCATAGGAGGTCATCACATTCTTTGAGAGTTGGTGTCCAAAATTAAAATCGAAGAGTATCGACTTCACCTTGAGACTCAAGCCTATTGTATAGTTCACATTCATCTGATCATCGACGTAGCGATAGTGGTAGAGATGATTCCCCCTTATGATCTATGGGTGAATGTGGATCTCTACCTTCTGTATGGGATACAAGTGTGGAAGCAGAGCAAGGTTTGCAAGAGGCTCGTCATCATACACAGGGTGGCGAAGGTTGAGCAAGGAAGCAATATGTCCAGCTAGCTAAGGGTTGTATGCCCATTACGACCTATCCATCAGATTTACCGGATGAGATTCCATGGGAAAGTGGGCTTCAACAAACAACTCTTGAAAGTTGTAGGGCTCACTATGACAAGCTGCAAAATGATCTTTCTAGTTTGGATCTTGCTCCATAGAACAAACAAAGTATAGAGATGGTTTTGTTATCTTTACAAAAAATCATTGAGGTATATGAGTATCTTGGACCAACAACAGATGGTTTTGTTGCCTTGATGCAAAGAAGAAAGGCAGAAGTAATGGGTCCAGATAAGTGAGCTATTGTGAAGGAAATGGTGACTAAAGAACATGCCAACTCAATGTTCAACTTCAAAGAGGGCCTAAAGCTAAAAGCATTGAAAGTGCAATATTTTAAGCACCCTAAACTTGCACATTTTTTATATGATCGGTTTCTTGCAGCCTATGGTCAATTGCCATGGAACGATGAGGTTCCTAATTATTTTGCTAGGCTTTTTTATGCTGAGTTTTTTTTAGGAATGAAGCCAGACTATACTGATATTCATTCCAAGTTGTATGGAGTTGGAAAGGGGAGGATATACAATCGAAAATGTGCCCTTAGATATCCTAGTACTCTTCAACCTCCACCTCCGATATCTTGTCCACCTAGGCTTGTGACTTACAAATGAGAGATAGAGCCCACATCACAAGTTGGGACAACTACAAGACATAATGTTGCCGAAGGTTTGACTTCGGCTTTTGTAGGAGTTGATGTTGGATTGAGTCGAGAGAAGGCTCGTGCCACTATTCGGAAAAATTTTGTTTACAAAACAGATGATGAATTAGATTGTATGGGCATTGAAGATCTAAAGGCCTATGCGAAGCTTTGTTGTAATATAGCTTCGGATAGAATATCTAATGACACGTCAAGCATAGGATATGTTTGTTAACTTTCAATCTATTATTATTTTTATTCATTATGATTTAAACTTTTGGTTACATTATATCTATGTATGATAAATTATTTTTTGATGTATAGTAATAAATACGTTATATAAATGTTTATTGTTTTCGGTTTTCCCGATTGTTAAATGGACATAATTTTAGAGTCTCCACTAGTCAAAATGATGGAAATGTAGAAGAGCATATTGGAGAGGTATATTTAAAATTTACACATTTATATTTATGTTTGAAAGATATATTTCATATTTTTTTTAAAATTTAACTATGTATCTTATTGTTAATTTGACTTATTTATGCAGGTTTCATTAGATTCGAACTTTTTAGATGATTTTCCATCTATTGTGAGCTAATGTTTTATTTTTTTTGTTTTTTAAGTTAATTGCTAAGCTTAATATTTTTTACTTTTACTATGAATTATTTATTAATAAAATTTAAATTTCAAGGAAAGAGAACATATTGAAATTGGAGGTGAAGATATAGGTTTTTTGATGGATGTGGATATTGGCACCAAGGTAATTTTGTTCATAATTTAATTGTTTTTTTGATATATATGTTTAAATAGTTTAAATAATGTTTGACATTTGTAAATTGATTTTATATATGTTGAAGCTTGGGTCTTTTCGATCTTTTCGAAGCAAAGGAAAGACTCCATTGGACGATAGTGTTGGAATTGTAAGTTTAATATTTTTTTTTATATCGTTTAAAATAGTCTAAATAATTTGTAAGATTTATAAAAAAAAATTATATATTGTAGCTTGGGTCTACTCCACCTTTTAGAGGCAAAGAGAAGACTTTGTTGGATGATAGAGAATTGGAGGTAATTTTGTTGATAATTGAATTGTTCTTCGATATATTAGTTTAATGTTTTCATTTTGGTTTAAAGTTCTTTAAATAATTTATGTTATTCATAATCTATTTTTATACATGTTGTAGATTGTTACGAGTCCAAGGGAAGACTTTGGTTGAGGATAGTGGTGGACTTCTATTTAGAGAATTATTTACATTGTTTTTTTTAATGTAGATATATATGTTGTAGTTGACTTGGACATGAACGAGCTTAATTTTTGGATTATATACATGTACTTTGAACTCACCTGTACATAATTTTTAGATTATATACATGTATATTGAACTCACATGTACATGATTTTTTTTGGGATTATATACATGTACATTTATATTACATGTTCATGATTTTTTTTGGATTATATAAATGTGCATTGACCTTATATATTGTTTTTGGGATTATATACATGTATATGTAAATGTTAGGAATGTTAAGAAGTTTTGATAGGTACAAATATATGAATGTATGTAATTTATTAAATTAATGTTTCTTGTTGAGATGTTGAAAGTGATATAGATATGTTAAGAAGTTTTGATAGGTGCAGTCTAATGTTAGGAGTGAATGTTTTGATAGGTGCAATGTTAGGAGTGAAGTGGAAATAGGGGAATGTTAGGAGTGAATGCTTTGATAAGTGCAATCTAATGTTAAAAATGAATATATGGAGAATAGATATGGAAATGTTAATGTTAGGAATGTTAGAAAATTTTGATAGGTGCAATGTTAGGGGTGAATGTGGGAATGGGGGAATATTATGAGTGAATGTGGGAATGTTAGGAGTGAATGTTTTGATAGGTGCAATGTTAGGAGTGAATGTGGAAATAGGGGAATGTCAGGAGTGAATGCTTTGATAAGTGCAATATAATGTTAATAATGAATATATGGGGAATGAATATGGAAATGTTACTGCTAGGAATGTTATAAATGTTAGGAAGTTTTGATAGGTGCAATGTTAGGAGTGAATGTAGAAATAGGAGAATGTTAGTAATGAATGCTTTGATAAGTGCAATCTAATGTTAAGAATGAATATAATCAGAATGAATATGAAAATGTTAATGTTAGGAATGTTAGAAGCGAATACTTTGATAAGTGCAATCTAATGTTAAGAATGAATATATGGGGAATGGATATGGAAATGTTAATGTTAGGAATGTTAGGAAGTTTTGATAGGTGCAATGTTAGGGGTGAATGTAAGAATGGAGGAATGTTATGAGTGAATGTTTTGATAGGTGCAATGTTAGGAGTGAATGTGTAAATAGGGAAAGGTTATGAGTGAATGCTTTGATAAGTGCAATCTAATGTTAAGAATGAATATATGGGGAATAGATATGGAAATGATAATGTTAGGAATGTTAGAAAGTTTTGATAGGTGCAATGTTAGGGGTGAATGTGGGAATGAGGGAATGTTATGAGTGAATGTGAGAATGTTAGGAGTGAATGCTTTGATAAGTGCAATCTAATGTTAATAATGAATATATGAGGAATGAATATGGAAATGTTAATGTTAAGAATATTAGGAATGTTAGGAAGTTTTGATAGGTGCAATGTTAGGAGTGAATGTGGAAATAGGGGAATGTTAGGAATGAATGCTTTGATAAGTGCAATCTAATGTTAAGAATGAATATAGTCAGAATGAATATGGAAATATTAATGTTATGAATGCTAGGAAGTTTTGATAGGTGTAAATTAATGAATGCTTGAAATGAATGTTAAGAAATGTTAGGTCCAAATATATAAATGAATCTTAAGAAATGTTAAGAATGTTAAGAAGTTTTGATAGGTACAAATATATGAATGTAACAATGAATATAGGGGAATGTTAATGTTAAGAATGAATATATGGGGATGTCATGTTAGAAGTGAATGTGAGAATGGGGGAATGTTAGGAGAGAATGTTTTGATAGGTGCAAATATATGAATGAATGTTAGATAGTTTTAATAGGTGTAAATATATGAATGAATGTTGGGAAATGTTCGAAATGTTAAGAAGTTTTGATAAGTGCAAATATATAAAAGTTAGTTAATGTATGATTTTAGATGTAGTGTTGAGAACTTGAGAATGTTAGAATTGTTAGAAAGTTTTGATAGAAATATTTTTTATTATTAAGGTAAAATTAGCTACTTGATTCTGAATTTAAATATTTTTTATACTAAGGTAACATTATCAATTTAATTATTATATTTATTTTATGTTCCTTGCAAGAAAAGAAAATGAGAACTACAAAAAAACAAACTACAAATAGCATTCATATATAACCCCTCGGGATTTAAAGAAAGGTGTTGAAATGGAAAATGAAAAACAAAAAGAAAAACGTGTAGAGTTACATGGAGAATTCAAAAAGTTAAGGCCTTTCATGTTTAATGGAGAACTTGAGAAAGCGATAGAATCTTGGTTGTTAAATCTGCTCCATGGTGGAAGGAGGCTAAGAGTGTCAGTAGCATATGTAGTAAAGAGTTGAGTTGAATTTTTTTTTTTAAATTATTGAAAAAATGTATATGTCAGAATGATATTATGATGAGAAAGCTCAATAATTCAATGCTTTGAGACTAAGATTGTTAACCATGGAAGAATTTGTAACTGAGTTTGTAAATTTATGACTCTATGTACCATATCTAAGAGTTGAAAAAGCTAAGGTATACAGTTTTATCAGTGGTTTACCCCTAGTGTATAAGGAAAATATTATGTTTGAAATTCTTAAACAATGGATGAACCAATTAGAAAGGCCTATTTGTGCTACTATTTGTTTAAAGAAATATCCAAATTGAGTAGAAGTTGGAATAATAAAAAAATTTGAAAAGATCGATCAACGTAGGAAAGGATTTAAACCCACACCTTTTGGAAAAGGAACAAGAGGTCATACTGATAAAAAATACAACAGATGAGGTTCAACTAATAGCAATGGGGTAAAGAGTATCAAAACTTCCACTGGAGGATGAAATAGTAACCTGTAAGCACGTTGCAGGATGCTTGTACTATGAATGACATAGCCAGGAATATCCCTATAGTTAATGTTTCTTTGGAATATCGGCAGGTGGACCATCAACCCACCATGTTGGAAGTAGAAGGTAAAGTTTTGAACATACATATTTCAATACTTATCGATTCAAGGTCTAGTTTAAGTTACATTGCATCGAAAGTAGTTGAAAAGTGTAAACTTAGTAAAGACAAACAAAAAAATGCATGGTTGGTATAGTTGGCGAGAAAGGTAAAAATGAAAGTTACGGAGATAGTTAAAGATTTGTTATTAGGTTTTAATGACTTGGATACCTTAGTTAATTTAAATATCCTTTTCCTAGGATCCTATGAGATTTTGATAGATATGGATTGGCTAAAATATCATAAAGATGTTGTCGACTATTTGCATAGAATTTTTAGTAGTGTGGACGAGGAAGATAAGTATCATACAATGAATGAAATTTATAGACCTTTATCTACATGACAAATTTCAGCACTACAGCGTAAAAAGTGTATTAGGAAAGGGTGTCAACTTTATGGCATCAAAATTAAAGAATTTGAGCTCGAAAAATAAAAAATGGAATTAGAACAATTTCATATTTTAAAGGAATTTGAAGTTGTATTTTGTGATAAGATATCAGTATTACCACCTAAACGATATTTAGATTTTAACATAGATCTATTGTCATTTTCAACACTAGTATTCATGAGCTCCATATCATAAGAATATCCCAGAATTAACAAAATGAACAATACAATTACACGAGTTGCTATAGACAAGGGATATATTAAGCCTAGTGTATCTTCTTGAAGAGTACATGTTTTGTTCGTGGGTGTGTTAGTAATATGTTAAATTGTAATGTATTATTATTGTTTACTGTCATGCATGGATAACTTATAGTTGATGAATAGATAACCAACCATTGATGGTAGATAACTAGAAGAATGCGAGCTAAAAGAAAATTCGGCAGATGAAAGTTTTTTCGGTCGAATTTTTTTTTTCGTTTGCGTTGTAAATAACGATTCTGCAACGAAAAAACATTGTTCAGCTGAACCATTGTTCCGTCGAATAACCTCTGAGACCTGAAACCTGCACAATTTTCAGGTTTCTCCATTTTCGGAAGGTAAAATGGATGCCTTATACTACAAATCGACTGTCGGACTTGATACCATTAGTTTCGTCATTGAATCTACTTTCCGTAGGCATAGATTTTGTTGTGTATAGATGAGATCCATTATTTTTTTTTTTGTTTCTTAACATGTGTCTAGTTTCATTTCATCTCTTTCAACATGTGATGAAATGAAAAATATATAACTTTAAAAATACACCACCTAAAAAATTGAAACAAATATGGTGCGCTTAATTGGAGTGTCTACTTCAAAAGGTATTCGTATATTTTTTAATTTTATAGTCAATTGTGAGAAAAGTGGCGTAACCAAACACATGTTAAAAATCGACAAGGTTTCCCCATTGATCGAATTCAAATAAATATTATAATTAGTGGATAGATCTGTTGGTTACAAATTTATAGTCATCGCAATAGTATATTGTGTGTAGATTGTCGTAACATATTTTTGTTTTTTCAAAACACAAGTTTAACAATGATTTTAGTGGCGCAACCAAACATGTCTAGTTTTTTGTCCTTTCATTTTATAAGGACACACTGTCAAAAAAATTTCAAAATGACATATCAAATCTCAATAAAAAAATTGAAAAAATTATGAATAAAAAGCTAACATAATTCTCTAAAATTTTTGTTTTTACTTGAAAGTGAAATTCTAAGCAAAAATATCACTTTCGTTTGTCCAAAGTTGAAAAACATGAAAAAATCAAATTTATTTTCTCATTAGACCCCCCAAAATAGACACCCATCTTCATGGATTCACCCCTAATCAAGATCTAACCCCATAGTGTGGAAAAAAAAAATTGTTTTTGTTTTTTCATTTTTTTTTGTGATTTGCAGAAAAAAAAGGCAAGCACGGAGAATGAGAGAGAAGAGTAAAAAAAAGCCTGCTTCCTTTTTCCATTCTTTTACGTACCTTTTAAACTTAGCTCTCTTGGTTCAAAGCTACTTTATTCCTTAATAGGTCTTGATTTCAAGTCTATTAAGTTACTTTTTAGTGCATGCAATTCTTATTTTCAAGTTTTTTTATTGTAAAAGTGCCTCTCGCTTAAATTTAAAAAAAAATGAGTCACTTAAGTATTTAATTTATTGCGACACTATTTAAAATTAACATTATTGTAAAAGTGAACATCACTTATTTTACAAAAGTGATTCACTTAAAAGAAACTTTCTTGTAAGTGATTGTCAAAGGTTCATCTTGGGAAGAAGGGGGTTCTTTTTTTAACTGGCCAAGTTAACATATGCCATATCACTATTGGGGACATCTTCAACATTTTCTTTGATCAAGCATAACTTCATAATGTAGAATCAGTTTTTAGTGTCGTTTTTTTTAAACAGCCTAAGTTTTCAAGCTCTTTGTATTCAGATAGTTAGTTTTTGTTTTTTCAGCCATTATTTTACAGTATGACCACCCCTTGTGATATTATACTTACCAGTTCTAACTATTTCTCATGAAAATCTTGTATGGAGGATGTTCTACGAAGTAGGGGACTTTTCAGAATTACCTTAGGGAAAGAAACATAACCCACTGATGATGATAAGAAAATTAAATGGGCAAATAGATGTGATGAAGCTCATGGATTGATTAGAATGTCAATCTCTATTGATTTGGGATTCCATATATTTAGAATTGATGAATTTGATAAAGCTTGGGAAAATTTGAAATCTTTGTTTGGTAAACACAATGAAATTCGAGGTCATCGACTTGAAAATGAGTTCATTTCTTTGAATCCAAGTGATTTTTCATGCATTCAAGAGTATTTGTCTAAGTATAAAACTCTTAGACTCTTATGTGAAGAATGCAAGATTAAGAAAAAAGACAAACAATGTATTTATCATATTCTTTCCAAACTTGGACCTACATAATCTATTTTTGTATCTACATTTTACTCCATGAAAGAATCCTTGACTGCAGCTAGCTATCAAGACCCTAGTCTTGAATCCTTTTGTGATTCCTTAATTAGAAAGAAAGATAAGCTCATTCATCTTGGAATAATTAACAATGCAGATACATCTAGGAAATCCTTATTGTCCCAATAGAAAGAAAATTCAAAGCCTCCCAAAAAACATAATTTTCACAATAACAAGCCAAAAAGGGGTTCCAAGCCCTCTCAGTCAGCTCCTTTAAAAAATGACAAAGGATCCAAGCCAAAAGGAAAGAAGATTGAGCGTCATTGCAATTTTTGTGGGAAATATAATCATGATGAATCTAAGTGTTTCAAGAAGATGGCATCCTCGGAAGAAACAATGAAGAAGCACCACAACAGCCTAGATTCATCTTCAGAATCCACCTCTCATGGACATGAACTTTGTGCTTCTGGTTACTCTTATACTGCATCTTCTTCTTCTACTTCAAATGAATGGCTCATTGATTCCGGAGAATATTATCATGTGGCTAAGGATCAAGCCATATTTTTTACTATGCATGAATGTAACACCAAACAAATATTTGTTGGTGATGATAGATCTCTAAGTGTTGTAGGATTTGGAACAGTTCTAGTAGAAAATGGTCATTTCAGTGATGTACTATGTGTTCCAAAAATTTCATGCAATTTGTTATCAGTCTATCAAAATACTCATTCGGGTGAAGGTAAAACTGTGACCTTTACACCTCAGCAAGTTGTAATAAAGGATTTTAAAAATGCTCAAAATGTCCTTGCTACTGGAACTGTTGATGATATTACCAGGTTGCACAAATTTAACAACTTTGGGTCATCACCTTTTCCTTCAGTTTTTGTTGCTCATAGTGATAAATTGAACAAACTTTGGCATGAGCAATTTGGTCACTTAAATTATCGTTCATTGCAACAATTATGTAATGACAATATGGTGACTAGTCTTCCAATGGTATCTTGCAAGGATGGTGTTTGTTCTGGTTGTGTACTTAGAAAACATCATTGGGCCAGTTTTGACAAACGTGCCTCTTGCCATGCCTTGGTTCCCTTGGAGCTTGTAGATAGTGACTTGTGTGGTCCTCTTCCATCTGCTTTCTTTTCTGGTTTCAAATATTTCTTAACTTTCATTGATGACTACTCTAGACGCACTTGGGTTTACTTCCTAAAAATTAAGAGTGAAGTATTTAACATGTTCTTGGCCTACAAGGCCCTTGTTGAAAAACAATCTGGTCATCAAATTATTAAGTTAAGATCTAACAATGGAGGAGAATATGTTAACAAAAAGTTCACTACTTTATGCACTGAACAAGGAATCCAACAATAACACAATGTTCCTTATACACCACACCAAAATGGTGTAGCTGAACAAAAGAACCGCACATTAAAATAAATGGCTAATTGTATGATTCCATCTAAGGGACTAAGTCTTCAATATTGGGATGAGGCCATAAATTGTGCAAATTACATAGTTAATCGCACATCCACTAAAGTTTACAAGGTATAACATCGGAAGAAGCATGGAGTAAAATCAAACCAGATGTAATTCACTTCCGTGTGTTTGGTTTTGAAGCATGGGCTCACATTTCGGATGAAAAATGGAAAGCATTGCAGCCTAAAAGTGAAAAGTGCATATTTTTTAGATATTCTGAAGATGTAAAAGGTTATAGAATTATTCAACCACATTCTCATGATATAATCATTAGAAGAGATGTTAAATTTGATGAAAATCTCTTGGCCTGCTAGACTAACTTGGTGAGTGTGCCATCTTTGGCCTATGAGCCTGATTCGGCGATTATGCCTTCTTCTTCTTCCAACTTCCTTGACAGGTTTTCAACTCCAGTTTCTGATGATGACAGTGAGGATGAAAATCCACCACTGCCTACTCATGTTCCTCCAGTTGTACCAGCACCAATGCTTCCTCAATGGCTCAAGTTCCAAAATTATATCTATATATTTAAATTATCATTATGATCTTTTGATGATGGGTTAATTGATCATGTGTTAAACTAATTTAAATTTAAATTTAAATTGATAAATTCAAAAAATATATTAATAAATTTTAATAAAATAATTATATTTATATAAGCTTAATTTTAAACATAATTTTCATATATTAAATATTTTTATTTATGAAATTGATTTGAGTAATTGACTTATGAAATTGTTTTTTTTCTTCTAATAAATAAATAATTTTAAAATTAATTTTTTTTAGTGGTAATGGGTTTAGACTCTAGAGTCTTCTTTATACATGTTTTCCAGCATGATATATATTTGACCACTAACAACCTATTTGATGGTACCAATTCTTCATCTTCCTCGAAACCTTTGTTATTCGTTTCATATCTAGACTTTGATAGAAACCTAGACTACAACTTTATACCTCAAAAAGCTAAATTATCTACATTAGATTTCAAGTGAATCACAAATATCTGAATCATCACTGCGTAGCATAACCTCGTTGTTTTTGTAAGTGATAGGCATCAATATACTAGCAGCAATAGTCTCCTCTATAGGATCCTTAAATTCAATAACCACATGTTCTGATCTTCTTCAGAAAGCAAAAAATATTAAAAACAAAAGAGATATCCAAGAGATTCTTTACCATATGTTTCCCATAAGCTCGGGTATTCATCAACGAGTGTTGAATAAATTAATACCTTAAAAAACACAACCTTGGTTTGATTTAGATGGCTCATAAATGAGCATATCAAGTTTGAATTAACAATTAAAGCATCAAGATTAATTTGGAAATGTATGGTTAATATGTATAGCTGGGGACTCAAAAATCATATTAGCACTAGACAAAGGAGTATCATTGAGACCTTTGAATGAAAGCACCATACATATAGCACTTGCTTGAGCAATATATTAACCCAACAAAAGATCCAACAAAACACCCTACTTTAAAGATTGGAAAAAGAAGATATTATTAAAGAAAACAAAAAAGTAGCTTACTATGTAACATTGATGAAGTGGTTAGAGCTTAAAGGCAAGCTTGGTTTCTTATTTTGAGGGAGGGAGAGAGAGAGGGAGGGGGGGGGGTGGGGGGGGGAATAAGGGGAGGGAGGGATGGATCAAGATAGAGGGAGAGAGGAAAAGGGAGAGAGAGAGGGAGGTGGAGGGAGAGACAAAGGGAGGGTGGTGGAGGGCGAGGGGGGTCGAGGGTCAAGGGTGTCAGGGAGAGAGAGGGAGAGAGAGAGAGAGGGGTAGGGAGAGAGGGAGAGAGAGAGGTGGAGAGAGAGTGGGGGGAGAGATATATGTTGATCCTCCAATTGGGGATGTCATTGATATATTTAGTCCTTAATTTCTTGAGGTAAAACTTCAGTTGTAAGTCAGTTCAGTAGTACCCACAAAAGTATTATTAAACTGTAATTTCCAGTCTTCCAAGGTAAGTCAGAAAGGTTCAATTGCGGAGAGAATCAATATTTTTACCCTCTTGGCATTCCTTTTCACCTCTCAGTGCAAATTCTAATTACATCGGAGGTGTTCTCAATGGAGACATAGTCTCAAAATATTCCTCATCTCCTTGACAAATAGAGTTCAAACAAGTGTCTCATCGGCTTGGCGAATGATGACTAGACAAGTGTCACTCATGTTTGGCACGATTATTTATTCTGGTGGCTTACTATTTTGGCACTGCAATTTATGTATTTACATTTGTACCTACGCCTAAGGAACCATGTCTCACTCATGTAGTTCCCTTCACGCTTTCTGGGATCCTATCTCCTGTCAGAGCCTCTTAATGCATCGTTATTCTACCGCACCGCCCTTACACCATCTTCAATGAACTACCCGGTGCCCTTCTGACAGCCTGCCATTGTTGGTTTTATCGATTACTGTAGATCTGAGGGATTCAAACACGTCAAGGGTTTTGAGAGACTGGTTGGTTTTCAAGGGTTTCCACATTTCTAGAGTAGACAGACTTGGGGTTGAAGACGATGAGGCTGCCACTGTGCGGTGTTGAACACAAATGTTAGGGTTGAACATGGATGTCGGGGTCCCAAACAATGGATCTGGGCTCGAAGCCAGTTGTGTGGATGTCCCAAAATAAGGTCCCAAAATTTTGGATGGGACACTACACCAAAAGACATACCAGGTCGAGGATGAATACGTCAGGGTCTCAAAAGGAAAACCAAAGGTTGACGTTGAGGATGCAGTGGGTGTGCCGAATGATAAACTGGGGTTTAAAGTAGCTATATTACTAAAATAGGGGGTTGTTGCAGAGGACGCCTGGATGCTCAACAAGAAACCTGTGGATGACATCGGGGTGTTAAAAGGGAAAGAAGACGGGGTCGAAGTCGATTCACTGGTGCCCCTTGTAAGGATAAGGGCCCCAAATAGATCTTCCTTGGTGGGTTTTTTCCTGCTTCCTTAGAGATTCTCCAAAAGTGGGTACTCCGGAGTTAATATATAACTCAATATTTCACTAGTGTTTTTGTATATAATATGAGAGTCTTTCAGAATTCTCACATGAATTTTGGTGCTTGTATCGATTTAGATTTTCCCTCCCAAACCTGTGGTCATTTTCCTTTAAACCCCTAGTGGACCCCTTGAAACCTTAAATTTTTTCAAGGTTCAGGCATGATACTATAGGATTCTAGGATCTAATTAGATGTTTGAAGATGTATCTAAGAAGAGAAACTGGACTTGAAATTCAGGAAATTCTAAACATGGTGATGAGATTGGTGTCGATGGATAGAAATTGAAATTGTCAAGTATTGGTATTGAGCTTCGTTTGGCATTGAGCTTCGTTGAGTCTCCACTGCCTCAAGAATGGAAGCAATGTTTAGACCTTCAGGTTTGTTTCCTTCTAATTTTTTTTTCTTATTACATATTGTGTTTTTATTTTATTTATGTTTTTTTCGTTGTTGTTGTCATTAGATTCATCTTCAAGTTTGTTTCCTTCATGTTTGTATATACAACCATTCCTATAAATTGTTGTCGGCCAAGTTTGATGATCATCAAGCCTACAAAATGGATCTTCCTCAAGGCCACTTTACTTTTGGCTCAACTGCCAAGAACTACTCAAGGTTCAGGTGCGGTAGTATAGGCTTGTAGGATCTAAGAAGATGTTTGAAGACGTATCTAAGAAGAGAAAATGGAGTTGGAAATTAGGCAATTCTAAACATGGTGATGATATTGGTGTCAGTGGATAGAAATTGAAACTGCCAAAGTATGTTGAGTTCCAAATCCACTAGCAGATTGCCTAACATTCCTTCAAGGTAGAATGGCGGTTTATTGAGCATATAAAGATGATACCCAAAATTATTAGTTTAATTCCCAGCTTTTCTTCTTGTTTTGGAAGAACCTCCAATTTCATATCCAATTCCATACCCATTTATAGCAAGAAATCTCGTACTGTGTGAGCTAAGGGGATGATATAGAAATATATTGCATTTATGAATAATGGTGAGCAGTGCCCTTCAGTTAATTCAAAGTTCAAAGCATAGGTAAACCACTGAGCTCAAATTATTTTGAAAAGAGTAACTCCTTTGTGTTAAGGATTGACTAGGTTTGTGGGTTCTCATGGAAAGTTAAAGCATAGCCCCTCCTAAAACACTATCATACAAAGGGGTATGTATATTCCAATGTTCAGATTGTAAGGCCCGTTAGCTCTAACCCACCTAGCCATAATGAAGAAAGTAGGAGTGCCCAATAGTAATAGCCCCATCAGTAAGGTCATGGAATCCAGAAAGAGAGAGACTAATCCGCAACTAGATTGTACATTTTGAATCTCTACATCCACTACCACTACTGTTTTGTTACAAGTTACACGACTTGTGAATTGAAGGTTTCATGCTCTTTATTTTTTAAAGAAAGAAACAAAAATCTCTCAATACATGAATGCATAAATTACAAATTACATTGGAATTGGTGTTGGGAATCAGTGCCAAACATAAGTTTTGAAGCTTATAACTTGTACAATAATCCAACATGCCAGTAAATAAATATGCCACAGAAAAAACATTAATTATTTTTATTCTGCAAAATTAGTGAGATTCCAAACTACAATTAGAAAAGGAAAATAACAATATATAGATTTATTTTAAGCTGGGATTTATTGAGTATAGAAAGATCCAATTTTTGTTAGGTTTGTGTAAATTCTTGTTTACCCCTTAAGATATTTGATCCATACCCCATAGATCAGATAATAATATCTCAGATCATTCTATGTATTCATGGAATGCACATAAGGTCTCTACATGAATGCAATGAATGTCTGCTCAGATTTTCTTTTTTCATGATCTATTTAAAAATAAAATGCAAGTTGTGCATGTTTTGTCATTATCTGGTCTTTTTACTTGATTTCACAGAATCTAATATAAAAACATAGAGTTTCCATGAATTCAACAAAGAACGCTATCCAATCCTGTAAAACTGATAATATTCAGTTTCTGATGTTGCAGCTCACAGCATCTAATCCTGTAGAACTAAATGCAGTCGTCTTGGAAGGCAAAAATTCTAAATTTCAATTTTTTGGGTAGGTTCATCTTAATTTTTTGGTTTAAAACATATTTCAATTTCAATTATTTGAAGTAAAACCACTTTAAATTTTATTTTTAGATTTTTGTTTTCGATTTCAATTATTTAAAGTAGACCACCTTTAACTTTTATCTTCAGAATTTTGTTCTTGGGTAGATCACCTTTACATTATATGTTTTAGTGATATTTATTTTTGTTGTTAGGGGGTAGATCAATATTCTTGTGAACGTAAATTTAAGTAATAAAAGAAGTTTAAAAAAATATATTTAAAAAAAATTGAGAAGTTTCTAAATCAAAATGGATATATTTTGGAGTGCATCCATCTTTTAGTCTTAGATTTTCATTTTTTCCTGTAAATCTAAATGTAAGTATTGGTATAAATTAAAAATATATGCATATTTAATATTGATAAAAATAATAATAATAAATTAAATTAAAATAGATCTATTAAATTTTTATATAACTAAAAATAGCTTATTTCCTTGAATAGGAAGCTATTTTTTTATAGATAAAATCTATTGAAATTGTAGTTTTAAGTTATTGGAATTACATAGTAAAGGTGTTTACAAAATAGATTAATAATTTTAGGTTGCTGAAACTACATACTAAGGATGTTTCAATAGTAATTTAGGAAGCCAATCAAAATGAAACTGGCTAGATTACTTTTCCAGCTTCCTAAAAAATACAAATCATTCTTCCTAGAAAAAACCTAAATTATATATATGTATGTATATGTATATGTATATGTATATGTATGTGTGTGTGTGTGTGTGTGTGTGTGTGTGTGTGTGTGTGTGTGTGTGTTTGTGTGTAATACAAACCATCCACCATTCAACTTACTCACATTTATACCCACACTACTCTTGCACCCAGAATAAAAAAACTCACTACCAGGTAAGGCAAAGTGGAATAAACTGCATTTTGAAGATGGGAGAGTAGTTTCCTTAAGCTATTTCAAAGTTGAAAGGACAAGTAAACTGCTGAGTTCAACTTCTTCTAAGAAAAGTAACTCTTTTATGTGTTAATTATTCGCTCGGTTTTTCGGTTCTCGGGGAAATTTGAGGCTAAGCCAGAGTATAGCTCTGCCATGACAAAAGGAGTAGAGCCTGATACCGAGTTTTTTATGGTTGAAATACTATTCACTAGTACCCATATAGAAAACTAAAAGGGAATGCATTTATAATCTAAAAAATTGGTTTAGTTCAGCATTGAATAAGAACCGTTACCTCTAGTTTGCTAGAATGAGGGCACACTGGTTGATGGTGGCACATTTCCCTGAGGATTAAGCCTTTCACTAGTGAGGGCCACTGCTTTCTTACCACTTTCATGCTCAGCAGATCTCCGAGCATTCTCCAGAGTTTCTAATTTCTTACTACAAGCACGGTTCAAGCTCGGAGCTATCTACCAACTGCTTCTACTTCATAACCACATAAATAGCTATTGGGTTTCAATTTAGACATGGTTCAGTTTGATGGTGTAATTGACAAGGGAAATGAATATCAAAATGGACATCCTGAAATAATTGCCTTTACACTCGGACTATATCTGTTCCAGTAAGGCATTCTTGTTTCTTTGCAAAGGTCTTTTAGCTTTATCCTTTGAAATTGTCTTACAATTTTGAAAGTATAGGTGAATGGCAGGTTGTTTGAAAAAAATTGAACCCAGTTCAATCAAGCATATATGTTTGCACTAAATATAAATTATGTTGATACGTTTGAACTAATTTTTCATATCTGTTTTTTTTTTAATCTTTACCATCACAAAATATTGGTACATATTTGTGAATTGTATGCTATTTTTTTTTCTATTTAACATTTTTTTTTTGTATGTACTATTTGGATAATGGTTTTTGTATGTATTGTATTTCCAATTTCAATAACTAACAAACATGTTCATTAAAACAAGGTAGCAAAACATTATTAAAACAATCAACATGTTGGTAACAAAATATCATTATTATTATTTTTTTTAACTTTTCAAAATGAACTTCAAATTTTTAGATACTTTATGTTGTCCACTGCATTATCACTTTTTGCCCCCAACCTAAATACTTAAATAACCTTCAAATTCAAAATGAAAGCAAAGTTGGTTGATATCAAGTAGAGGAACTATTATCAAATATAAGGCATTTATCATTTTAAATTTCAGAACACGCTCAGTTAATAACCTATGCTTTTATATTAATTATTTTTAATATTATTCAAGGTATCTAAAAATTAGTGTGAACCGTGTGATATTTAAAATAAAACATTTAATAGAAACTTGAATTTTAAATTTCAGAACACACTTAGTTAGTAACCTATGCTTTTATATTAATTATTTTTAATATTATTTGAAGTATCTAAAAATTAGTGTGAACAGTGTGATATTTAAAATAAAACATTTAATAGAAACCGAATGATATAATTTTTTATTTAAAAACATTAATAAATAAAATAAATGTAATTTTTGAAAATTATACAACAAATGTTTAATATTAAATATAAAAAAATTTGAAACAAAAAATAAATATGATCAATCAATGATAAAATGTTAAGAACAAGTGGAAAGTTGTAAAAATTATTAAAAACAATATTTTAACATTTTAATTTTAAGACTAACACAACCACTTTAAATTATACATTATCTATGTATCAACTAAGAGTCCATCCAAAATTATAGGCTATCCATCCATTGGTTATCTATGGGTTAGCTACTTGGGGATTTGTAAAAGGAAAAGGGTTTATGCCATTTCACAAGACAAGCATTCAAAGGCAACAAAGGATTATAGGCTATCCATCCATTTGGCTAACAAAGGAACAAAGGATTCAAAGGAAACTTTGGGGATTTGTAAAAGGGAAAGGGTTGTTGTCATTTCACAACACAAGCATAGAATATTAATGTATTTGAAATCTCAATATGCTAGCCTAAAATTCTTGCAAGACCATATTTTACTATTATTTCTCAAACATGATTATTATAAATATGTTTTTCTTTATTTTAGTTTTTGCATCATCAGTTGTAACAACACACTTTAGTTATATAAATTTGTTATATATTGTGATTTTTAGTATTATCTATTTTTTTAGAAATTATAAACTGATTCATATTAGTTTAAATGTTATATCTATTCTTATTTCAATTTCCATATGTTTATCCTTTCTACGTTTCGTTGCACCTCCTGGTACAACTGCTACTTTATAAACTAAAAATGTTACCATTATAAAGCATAACATTATAAAGCATAGTGGATCATAAACATAAACGAGATACAAATCTATATAAAAGTTATAAATAATATGAAAATCTATATAAAATTTTAGTGAAGAAATTATAGTCTATAATTAGTTATTGTATTCATATCAATAATAAAAGAAACTATACTATATACTTAAAAAAAATTATATTTATATAAATATTTAATATTATTGTTATTAAATTTGATAATTTTCTTTTTTTCTTTAGTTATTAAATTTGTAAAAGTGATTGTTACAACTTCAAATTTCATAAATAAATTTTTTTATTAGCGTTCTAACTGTAAATAATGTAAATAAGTCTATATAACCTTTAACTTGCGCCTAGTGTTTTATCTATTGAACATAATGAATTAATTACGATGAACTTTATAGTGTGACTTACCTTTATAAGGAACTACTTTACTTGTTGTCAAGTCATGAAAAGAACATCATGTTTAAAAAGCGTCAGCTATAGTTAATGTGCTTTCTAGTTATGTTTTAGATTGTTTGTTAACACTTTTATAAAGTTAGGAGGATGGGTTACAGGTCTTACTTAGATCTTTTGGTCTAATGAAAAACCATGTATTCTTCTTGCAGGTATTAGCGGTGGAGGGCATATCCTGTGTTGGTAACAAACCCAAACCTAGATAAAACAAAGGACCTAAGCTAAGGAAGATCAAACTATTCCTAGACAAGACCTAAGTGCTTAACTAAACAAGGTTCCCTTTTACCCTAAGATAGAACAAGCATAAGACAAATATGTGAGGGCCATAAAGCTGATCCTCAAATGCTTTTGAAACTATAGAGTTTGGGTTGAAAAATTAGAAATTAATGTGGCATTGAAATGAGTCACGTGATGGTTTTACTACCTCTAGCTAGAAAGATCGTATGTCAAATCTAAAACCCTAAGGGTTTAATGTGCCTTGTTTTTCATTATTGGTCTTGACGCTGCATTATTTGGTTTTCTGTAGAGTATAGTGAAGGGGAGAGAGCCAAACTCGTGGATTCCAGGCTCTCGTCCATGGCCTTCAGGCTATCGACCTCTTTCCCGATCTACAACATACTCTCAACTTTGTAATGGCATCGGTCTGGTTGTAACCAGTTGGCTCCTTGGACCGCAACCTAAGTTTTCCCTCACTGTTTGTTTGGTGGATTGTCTGCACTATTCCTTTGGGTTGTAATTTCCACGTCCACTTCTTCGAAGGTAAGTCACCTTTGGTTATTGATATTATTTTTCGTGGTTTTCTTGGAATAGATTTTTTTTGTAACACCCCATTTTGACCTCGTTTGCATTAAATGTATATGATGTAAATATGGTAATTAATCTTGGTGTGGAGCTAAAGGAAAAAACCCCACCATTGATATATCGTTTTATGTTTCGACGATTAAAATCGATGCCGATGGTATTTTGTGCTATCTGGCACATTATAATTTTGACATCATGTAAATATGCAATTTAATTAAAAACCCACAACCAGCTATGTCAATGTAAAAAATAATGAGATGGGGGCATGATTTCCTAAGGATAAGGGGAGTGGGGGAATATTCAAACCTTTGGGCCAATGGGGAAAATCCAAATGTCAAAGGGAGAACCCATCAAAATTTCCAACTACCTTTCTTATCTGATTCCCCTAATCATTTATTACTGCCAGAAATTGGTTGAGTTGGTTATTGCATGGGATGGGTAAGGTATGGCAGTCCTTAGGCATGTAAGAACCCAAAAACGTTTGCCCATTCCAACATGCTTTGACGTTTTCATGTTTTCTTCACCATTTTCCTTCACGTTGGGCTCTTGGAGGCAGCTGGAACTTCCTGTGTGAGTATTCATTCATGTTTTTTGTTGTTTACCTCATTTTCCTAAGGCTAGGAAATAATTTTTGTAATCATTAGTGGCTGGGTTTCCTCCTCCATGATTTTGAGCATTTTCCCATCATTTTCCAGGATGGAAATCATTTTTTGGTAATGCCAATGAGTGGGAGAAGAGACCCATGATTTTTGGGTGTTGTTGAGTCTATTTTGGCCACGTTAGGTCCATAAACGTCTCTGGAAATTGAATTGTTGCTAAGGGGCTATTTTTACGCATCTTGGTAATTCATTTTGTTGTCGAAACCATTTTTCCTCAACCTAGAATTTTGTATCCTGCTGTGTGTGCATATTTTGCTTTGATCTGAACTGGTTGGGAGTGGAATTGGGTTTGAACGAGCTTGATAAACCTAGTGTATGAAGGAACCTCACATATAGATCTAGAGGGGTTGGTTTTCTTCTTTGCACATCCAACCACTTATACTATGAAACGAGAACTTTATACTATGAACGAGAACTCTAGCCATAAAAACGATGATTTTTGCATTAAAAACACCAAAAACACCCCCCAAATAGAAAAGTGTTGATACCAATATACATGTTTTTTTTTTCGGGGTAAAAAATAGTGCCATGGCCTGAACATGCCATAATGTTGTTTACAAAAACTTTGAAATCAACCCCTAAATTGGAAAAAGATTTTTTTCGTCAAGAGATAAATTACAACTTTTTTAAAACTTGCATATTAAACAAAAACAAATATTTCATAAATAATTTCACCACTCTAGCCATTTAAAATCAAACAAATTATGTTGTGATCCATATTGGAATCCTATATTATACCCTACAAGAACAAATTATTCATATAAATGATCACAAAATCCTTTAGAGTTTCAATTACAAACATCATACTAATAAAAACCATCTAAAATGTTTCATATGAAATTATTCAAACTCATCCATGGATTCTAACACCCCATCAAAATCTATATTTTTTTGCAGATGAACGACTGGATATAATAAACAAAAAAAACTTTAGCCCATAACCCCCTGACCCCCCCTATTACATTACATTAAAAAAAAAATTTAAACACCCCCCCTAACCCCCTAAACCCCCCAACAACATTACATTTACAAAATTTAAAACATCGCCCCCTCCCTCCTCTAAATGCTAAATGCACAACTCAACTAAGGTTTTGCGGGAATAATCAATCAAGCTATCCGCTCATTTCTTGTATATTGATTTGTCACTTTCCTTTGAATTAGTTTTGACTGAAAGTTTTATCAAATTTTTTAGATATAAATTAGATTTTACAATTTGTCATCTTAAACTTGTGTAGCTAACCTTTAACATATTTTTGTGTGAATAAAACAATATAATTATCTATATTTCAAACTTTCTAATGAATAACGGAGATGACCTACATCTATTGTGTCAAAAGCTAAGGATAACTTTAATTTTACCTATAAAAACGCCATCAATATATATCACTAGAATCACCATACCCCATTGTGTCCTTGGAGATAAATAATGTTGTAAGAAGACCTTTTGAATCCATGATATTATGCAAATTCTTTGAGAGTTTGCTTCAATTTCTCCAATTTTCATCCAAATGTTTATGCCGCTGGAACATGAAATCTGCATGGCTGATATATCTAAAGAGTAAGGTACAATAAATTTATGGCTTCATTAATCTTTCAATTCATTATACAAGTTTGTAAAGTTGTTTTAGTAGGATAATTTGTATATTAATTTTTCTAATATGTATACTAGCACAACCACAAATAAAGTGGTCGGTGAATGCCAATAGACACAACCAACCACTTAGTTTTGTAAAGATAGCTCACTATTAAACAAAGGCTAAAATATATAATTTTATATCCATTATTTATAACATATTGTTGGAGTTAATATAAACACAAAACAAATACTATTTAATAAATAAAAAGGACAAAAACTAATATGAAAAAACAAAAACAAATTGTTATGGGTTCCTTTAACCATCATTTAACTTAAACTTATTTAAATATTAATGAAGATACATTTAACCATAACTAGCACACCCACAATGTGTTAAAAAGAAAGAAAAATTTTCAATTGATTCCAGTGCATATGCAGCAAGGTCAAGATAATTCTGTAGCAGTTGAGAATACCATCATTTATGCTCCACACGACTGAATAGCAAGGCATAGAAAAAATGTTTATAACGGTTGTAGGAAAGCAAATTTGATAATGGACCATCAATAATAACAATAATAATGTATAATGTATTTATATGAATATTGAATAACTTAAAGAAATTACAACTGTGCAATATGTTTCTTTACAACTGTGCAATATGTTATGGACAGAAGAGGCAATTGAGGGATAAAGATGTTGTCATTCTACTAGACAATTAAATATGTTGTAAACGCAATCACTATTCTTATTATGTTTGAAATTTGTTTTATAGGAACTTATATTTTGGGCACGCTATTGGTCTCGGCGCCTACTCAGACATCCCAATAGCACATGGGCACATTCTGTTCACAGGTTAGCATATCCATTTTTTCTAGAAATCACCATCGCTCCGGCACTCAGGAACACATTTATACTTCTAGACGTATCAATGCATTATCAATATGCACCAGCAGCTTTCCCTACATCGCTTCACAAGGACATCCACAGCCTGCACAACACTGGCATACTATCCATCCCTTAGCCATACTAGGCTGTGCCAAGATATAGTCGCCCTCTTCATTAATAACATTTTGTTTCTTTGGATTTTACTTGGTTTTTTCATTATAATCATAACATCCTTTTTATTCCAATGGTCTATCATGATAGCAGTCATGCTTACTATCATTTATTCCATATTTTTTATGCTCCTTGGTCAGCACACTCTACAACAAAAGCATGCACCATCCACATCTATAAAGGATTAATAGAGCGACCCGCAGCTTTAGAAAGTAGCTCCATTTCAATTTTGGGGCTTTCATTTACATTTTATTATAACTCTGTGAACATACAGAAGTGTTACTTTCTGGCCCTTGAGCGGTAGGTCAGTTGGTCAGGGTCAGATCGAGAGCTCCAAATGCCGCAGTAGACACATATGGATCTTTTGCTCACACATATTTTACTGGTGGAAATGTAGCTGCTAGCCTTGTTCCCTTCAATCACCAGGACTTGGTGAAGGTTACGGTGCTCAAGGTAGGAGAGAGGAAGGGAGAGGGAGCGGAGCTCCACTCATTTGCACAAAGGAATGGATCTGATCACAGCTTCGTCTAGGCCATATGATTGAGTAATTGTCTACCAGCCTTCTGGGTTTTGGAATCCTTGTTGTGAATGAGCATCTACTTGTATATTCTCTTCAAAGTCCAAACTCCTACATCTCCTTCTGAAAAAAGGTCTCCATCGAGAAGCTTTGCAATACTTGGTGAAAATATTGTAGTAACTTAGCACCAATAAAGTGCTTCCTATAACTAAAAAAATGGCCATCAAGGCACGACTAATGGTGGTGGTGGCATAGTTGTGATTGGTGGGTTCTTTACATATGGCTGCATCCGGTGATGCTCCCCAACCAAACTCATATATGCTTGCTGAAATTTCCATTGGAAAGTATTGCTGTATTGATTCTAATGCTCGTAGTAAACTAGATGCTAAGTCCCGAAATTGTTTCTTTATTGGCTATGGAGATGAGGCTTTTGGTTATCGGTTTTGGGATGATCAAAACCTGAAAATCATTAGAAGTAGAAATGTTATTTTTAATGAGGCTTTCACTGAATGCCCTTCCACCTTTCAAAATCCGAGTAAAGCCCATGACAACCACTACTATGTCTTCTTTTTATACAGGTTCCGAGTACAGTAATAATAACGTGAATAAGCACGCCCACAGTGTGTTTCTTGTTCCACCAGCCCGCCAGGGGTGATTATCCCAATAAGAAACGATAGAGATAGTGAGGAGAAGGTATATTTTCACGTGTGCTTTAGTGAACATGAAGGCAAATCTACGTAAATAACTGCGCTCAGGAATGAAATTATATCCTAGCTGCGATACAGAGGCAAACTCATGGCAAATTTCTTTAACAGGAGAGAGGAAGGAACACGGGGGAAGTGGTGGAGCTCCGCTCCCTTGGTAGCCAAACAGCTGCCCCTTACTAGTGGCACGATTTTGATAATCGCACCACCAGTAAGGGGCGGCTGTTTGGCTACCAAGGGAGCGGAGCTCCACCACTTCCCCCGTGTTCCTTCCTCTCTCCTGTTAAAGAAATTCGCCATGAGTTTGCCTCTGGATCGGAGCTAGGATATAATTTGATTCCTGAGCGCAGTTATTTACGTAGATTTGCCTTCATGTTCACTAAAGCACACCGTTAAAATATACCTACTCATCGCTATCTCTATCGCTGCTTACTGGGATAATCACCCCTGGCGGGCTGGTGGAACAAGAAACACACTGTGGGCGCACTTATTCACGTTATTATTACTGTACTCGGAACCTGTATAAAAAGAAGACATAGTAGTGGTTGTCATGGACTTTACTCGGATTTTGAAAGGTGGAAGGGCATTCAGTGAAAATGATTATCGACAGATAGGCCTCATTAAAAATAACATTTCTACTGCATAGAGGAATGGATCTGGTCACAGATTCATCCATGACATATGATTGAGTAATTGTTTGCTAGCCTTCTGGGTCTTCAAATCCTTCCTATGAATAAGCATCGACTTGTATATTCTCTTCAGAGTCCAAACTCCTACGTCTCCTCCTGAAAAAAGGTCTCCATCGAGAAGCTTTGCAATACTTCGCAAAAATCTTGTAGTAACTCACCACCAGTAAAGCGTTGCCTATAACTACAACAATGGCTATCAGGGTAGGACTGATGGTGATGGTGTCCTAGTTGTGCTTGGTGGGTTCTTTACATATGGCTGCATCTTGTGAGGCTCCCCATCCAAACTCATATCTACCTGCAGAAATTTCCCTTGGATGGGATTGCTCCAGAGGCAAACTCATGGCTAATTTCTTTAACAGATCTACTTCAAACCTGTAAATTTGTTGAAAATGCATTGATGTAATTAGTTACTATGTTCGTGGAGAATAAGTATAATAAACCCACTACAAAATCATAAATAACGCCACTACAAATTCAGAGTGAATTGATTTAACTACACAAAATTGATGAGAAAACTGCAAATCACATTTGAGAAAGCTTATTCATGGTGTGCTAAGCTCTGCGAAAAGTAGGCCTTGCCAAGCCCCATTCTTAAGACCATCCACCATGAATTCATGATCAATCTTGGCACAATTTACCTGGGTGAAAGCTTTCGGTATGAGAAGAAGTGAATACTATATTAATATAATATTTGGTTCAGCAAAGAGAATCCCAAATCGTGAAGAAATTTATGACCTTTTCTTTCAATTTCAGCCAATTCTGAGTTTCCGAGTTATGCTTTAGTAGCTTTCAGACGTGTTTTTTTTTATAGGGTTGGATTCCCTTCATTCTTACCGGGAAGCAAGAGTTTTATTCGCCGGGGAGAGGAGACGCCTATTCCACTTAACGCTGAACTGGACAGCTACTGGTTGAACCTCGCCTCATAATAAGCTCATAACAGTTTAAAATTATGACATGACTACATTAATAATTTTAAATAAATCTATATGAATTTTTATGACTGTCTGTTTATGAATGAAAATAAATTTTCCACATAATTTATTATCAGTTTTAATTATATATATACATAAATATAATATACAATGAAAAAATGATCTTTACTTTGTATGTTTGGATTTTTTTATAAAATGAAAATAAAAAAAACGTTAAGAATAAATTTAGAAAGTTAAAATAAAAGAGATTAAAAAAAATAATGAATTTGAAATACAAAACTTTATTTCCAACTACTAATAAATCTATACCTTGAATTATATAAAGTTTGTAAATAGAAACCAATCTAAAACATAAAAGTTCAGA
>LPNX010653463.1:0-29535 GCA_001517045.1 Pseudotsuga menziesii | reverse complement strand
GATAGGTGTGCAAATAATTAAGAAAATAGAGATAAGGAAATAGATAATAAGACATATATTCAATTTTGATTTCTAGTTAAGGTAGAGAAATTAGTTACTTACGTTCTCGAGGCCACTTAAAGAGTAATGATGACCAAGAGGTAAACAAATCAAAAGTTTATATGCAAATCATGTACATGGGCAATTAATATGTGAGTAGACAATTTCCCCTTATTTATATTATGGTTCTATGAACATGTGAATGTATATTAGTTCAATGATATTATGTATGACAAATAAGTTATTTGACATTGTGCAAAGTTTGTAATAATTGGCCACAACAAATGACAATGCCCTTGTGTTATCATCAAGGCTAGTACATGACCAAATCAATTGCATTTTAAAATTAGTTTTAATAGTATCTTCCTATCTTTATGTCAATTCTACAAATTTAAGTTCAAAGCAAAAGAGGTCCAAAAGGGAATAACTACCTATGTTGTTGTCTAATGTTAATATGAATTAGGTTTTATATTCCAAAATGACAAGTTTTACGGGTAGAGTTTCTTAGTAGGCATGCCATATGAATGATGCTTTCCCAAAGAATGTGGTCTCTCAAAAGAGAAAAAAATAGAAAAATAACAATCCCAAATGCCAAGATTGATACCAAATTAATCTTCACAAGGAAACTTCAAAAAATATGTAGATCACTCAAACTTTGGATCATTGACAAAGGTCCCAACCCCTCTCTATATGACTAGCTTTAACATCATGTGAACATTTGAAAAGATGCAATACCTCACGCATATTAATACAATTGAAAACCCACAAGAGAGGAGATGAGGATGTGGCAACCCAATAATTTACAACTTTTTAATTTCAAAAGTTTGACATAAATTATTTCCAATTGCAAAATTAACTTTAGTTGCTCTTGAAACAACAGGTCGGGGACATTGGGAGCACGGAGCAAGGTGTGTGGACGAGGAGGGGGATGAGGGTGGACAAGGGAGAAGGGAGGGGTGAGAGTTTTTTTTAATTTGTTTTTAATAAAATGTTTAGGGGGGTGTTTAGGGGGTTAAAAAATTAATTTTTATTATTGTTTTAAATTTAATGTTATGGGGGTTAGGGAGAGGGTTTGTAAAAGAAAAATATTTATATTTTTTAACGTAATGTTGTGTGGGTGGGGTAATTTTTTTTAAATTATTTTTTTGATGTAATGTTGTGAGGGCAGTTTAGGGGGTTGGGGGGGATTTAATGTAATGTTGTGGGGAGTTAGGGGGTTATGGGGTTTTATTTTTTATTTTTATTTTATTAAATGTAATGTGGGGGGGTTAACTTTTTTAATTGTTTTTCAAGTAATGTTGATGTTAGGGTTAGGGGGGTTTTTAAATTTTGTTATTTTTTTAAAATTTAATGTGGAGGGGGTTAGGAAGTTGGGGGTGTTAAATATTTTTTTAATGTAATATCAATGTAATTTTTTAAATTTTACAAAAAAACTTGTGGAGAAGATGTCAAAAGAGCCTCAATCCCCATTAGGAGGGATATTTGGAAAGGAGCACTATGGGCATCTTGCAGACATAGAAGACCCAATGGAAGAGGACATTGATGTTCTTAAGGAAGCCAAGCTCAGAAAATTCCAATTTTGATGAAGAATTTGACCAACCCGATATTCTTGATTAATTTCATGTCTTGAAGAAAAAGTAAATTTGACAACTTTTTGATAAGATATATTAGTAATGTTTTGACTTTCATACTTTGTTTCAGAAATAAAATTTCTATATATAATATTTTTAATATGTTATTTACAAATATGTGGTATAATTTTTCTTGAATTTATGTGAATCGTCAGTTTTTGGAAAATAATATAAAATAGTATCATTTTTATACAAAATATCTCTGAAAATCCATTTGAAATGGTTTTCAATATTTTTATTTTCTAGAATTTTTTACAAATTTGTCAATAAAATGTCTTATTTTAGAGAAAAAAATACAAAATGTATATGGTTTTCATTATAACTTGCTTCTAAATGTATGTTATTTTGTTAAATTTCTGAAAAACACGCTTGAAAATATAAATTAAAAATACTTTAAGACAAAGATGATTCAAGGGCCCAAAAAAATGCCTCAAAATGAAAATGTGTGATACTGGTATCAACCCTTTTTGAAACAGAGGTAATAATAGCTACTAAAATTAGGAGAGAGAAAAACGAGAATTGTGTTGAGTTCTCATTTCATAGTATAAGTGGTTATCCTTAATAACACTGGAATGGAAGGCATAGTCTGAGGGACTGTGTAGCAGAGAAGGGGATGCTTCCTTGTGTTGGTTGTGTAGATGTTTAGAAGTCAAGCCAGATCTGGTGTAGGTGTCCATAGCTCTGTTATTGAGGTCACTAGCTTAGCAATTTATCCTTCCACCTCCCTAGCAGCCTAATAAACCCAACTTTGTTTGGCTTGGCTGAATTTTGATATACCTTTGGCTATGTGTGAGCCTGCTAGTGTTCCCTTATTCCTTATGGGAGTCATGCCTAGCTCACGGGTGGTAGTGTTGCTGAGACATTGATGAGCACATTGGCCTATGGTTAGGTGGAATGTTGCAGTGATGTAGCCAGTTGCGGGACAAGCTTCTTTCAAGATAAGTATTCTTGTCTATGTTATCTCTACAATTGTATTTGTTGCTTAATGAAAAATAATGAACATGTCTAATGCATTGAATGGATGAATTTTTCTTCTGTTGTATGTTAATAATTTATGCATATTTGTATGTTTAAGTTCAATGCATTTTTTATTATGTTGTTCATGGGACTTAAATTCCCGGATTAGATTGAACTAAGGTCGCGTTCTCTCTCTAGTGGATGGGAGGGGACATGACATTTTTTAAGTTGAATTTAACCCTACGTTGTTTGCTTGTAGGAGGTTCTTGCTAGGGTTGTTGTGTGTACAAAGGAACCAATCTCTGTGGTGATGGGTGCATGGTATGGTAAGACCTAGAACCTCACATTCCTTGCTCTTTGTGTCTCCATTGGTTATGGCTCTGCTACTCTTTGACTAGGCCCACATCCTCCTGAATTGGAACAATTCTGAGTTTTCTTTTGGTAAAAAAATGGTAAACCCTCTTTGGTTTTGCCTTGAGGCATTTATAGATGGTTTGTAAGAGGTCTTCTTCCGACCGTGGAGTCGAAGGTACTATAGTGTTTTTATTTATCTTTTCTATGGATTTAAATACAAAGTTCTTCTTTTGGGAAGTGTTTGAGCAATCGATTGATTCTCATTCTAAACTTGTAATTGTTCTGATTTTATAAAGAAATTCTTGTGAGGGTTTTTGCTGTAGTTACATAGTCATTTTGATTCACAATACTCTGTAAATTGTAAGGGAATTTAGGTTGGATCTCGTTTCTATATTTTGATATTAACTCTATATTTGGAATACATAGTTTTTTTTTCTAAAAAATAATCTCTTACGGGTTTTTCTACTATAAGTTTCTAGTTGTAAAATCTTTAAGGCCAGGAGGCCATCGTTTTCTCCAAAGCTCATGGTTATTACAGTAGTTAATATTTTGTATAGTTAGGTCCATGAGGCCATTTCCCTATCAAGAGAATGGTGGGATGAAATTATTTGGAGCTGTAAGGATTTTGCATTGACTATGGAAAGAATATCGATTCTTCGATTTCTAAATAGTTAACTACTTGCGGACAGACCTGCCCTTATGGGATTCGAACTCTTATTCTAATGGATTAGTGGTTTGGAAATTTTAATAATGTTAAGTAATTTAAAACTTTTTTTTTGGATGACTAGCCTCAACACACTTTGATCTGGTGACCCGTTGACTACTAAACGATACAAAACTTGTTTATAAATGTTGCTTGTTGCTGATTTCTCTAAATTTTAGTTTACCGTATTTTTAAATTATTGTTTTAAATCCTATCTTATTCTAAATAAATAGTTAAGCCATTTGGATAGACTAGATTTATAGTCTATTATAAGTTAAAATAAGCATGTCGACCATATTATAGTATTAATATGAATATAGATGTACATATAATTATACTCTAAATAATCTTCCTTACAAATGTTGATCAACATAAATCATGTATTTCCAGATTAAAAGTTTTCTTGTTACTAAAATAATGAAGTTGAGAATCTATGGATTCTTATTAAAAAGACCTTATGGGTTTTTATTCGATTCTTGTGTAAATTTTATTTGAGTCTTTTAACCCTAACCGATCTTCTACGAATACCTAATTCTTTCGGTTGCAAAGGAATTTTTCTATAATAGGCATTTAGTAAGGATAATACTAGTAGAACAGGTTTATGCCAGAAATTGTTCCCAGACTACAAGAGAACAAGCCAAGATAATTTCAAAAATTTCAATAAAACAAAAGAGGGTTTTTTGGTTGAGAAGTTTGATGACAAGAGGGAATGCATTCATAAATCCAAATAAACATTAAATCGTAAGCATAGAAAAACTGAGACACATAACATAATAAACATTATCCAATAGAAAACAACACTGAGGTTCATCCACAAATGGCAAGCACTACAAGTATACAAAATTTAAACCAGCAATGAAATTACCAACTGAGTAGCTAAAACAAGCTATAAATGAAGCCAGAGAACAAACTGAAGGGTAAATAGAGCATATATTTCACAATCAGTCTTTCAAATACACATAAGAGTCATTTACTTAGCTTATGAACAAGTCTGAAGACCTCCTCTTGCTAGCCAAAAAATCGAACAATCAGTCCTCTTTGTGACATACATTAATACTATCCTTCAAAATTGGTTAAAGACTAAACCCTAACTGCTTTTCAACCTACTCATCAAAATAGTTTTATCTAAATAATAATTACAAAAATGAAATATCCTTCAAAACATAACTAATAGCTGATTGTGTTAACAAGCTTTACAGATATTTATCTACTTCAGCTAACAAGGCTATTCCTTCTAGGGCTTGGGCCTTTCTTCTAGCCTTCAGTTGATCTGCTTCCATATCTGCCATCTTTCTAGTGAGTTCTTCATTTTGCTATTGTAGATCTTTGATGGTTTTTTTCAACATTGTAAATTGACACTCTGTATTCCTCTTCCTTTTCAATGCCTCTTTTGAGACTGCAATCAGCTCCTAATAGTGGCTATTCACCTCATCCAGATCCTCTTTGAGTCTTCTATTTTCCATGACCAAGCCATCATTTGTATCCTGCATATATTCCACCTGATATTTATACTGTTTTATAGTTCTCTGTAAATTCTCTTTTTCTGAATCAAAGGCTTTATTTCTTGTTGTGGTTTGCATTTCATTTGGAAGCCATGTAATATTTAATTTCTTATAGATTTCTTCATCTTCTAGCAACAATTCTGTAGGAGTTTCAGGAAAACTTAGGTTTTCTTTATTCTCAATTTCACAGGGAACATTTTCCTCAAATATCACCTTCTTTTCTGAGTGAGAAGCCTTTATCTCACTTTCTTGTTGTTCCTGTAACATTTGACTTCATATCTCTAAAAATATATCAGACAGTCTAGTCTCAGTAAGGGAAAACTCTCTTTCTGATTCCATTGGCCTTTTTCCTTTCCTGTCACCCTTATCAACATCCAATTTTTCATCAGATGAGGAGTCATCTATCACTGTTACTCCTTCTTTATTCAATTTAGGGTTCAACCATTTCTTCATATTCAGCTTGAGCTAGTTTCTAGGTCTAGTCTTTGGTCTCCACACAAGGGAAAATTCCCCTAACATTTTGAAAGCTTTTCCCTGATGGGTGACTGAGGAAAATTCAATAACTTTTAGTTTCTTTCTCTTTGGTGCTGCTGCCTCATCCTCCTGGCTATGAAATTCCTTTTTAGTACAAACCCTAGTTTCATCAATAACAGGGACTTTATCCTCCTCAAACAGGCATTTCTCATCTTCTGACAAGATTGTGATTGGACTTTGTTTTTGAACTTCAGTATCCTCTTCATCATCTGAAATTTTCTCTGCAGGTACAATTTTTTCAGCAACAAATGTCTCTGCTGGTGCATCATTTCAAACAAGCTCGGTCTCCTTATTATCAGACTACAAATCTTTGCTCTCAATGTCATTAAGATGTTGTTTAGACTCAAAATCTTCTTTTGTAGGATCTGAAACTTACTCCAATTTAATACTGTCTTCATCTTTAACCTTTATCTTCTGTCTAAGCGTTCTGATAAAGGTATGTCCTTTATCAGCTTGTTTTCTGTGAGACTTTCGTTCTTGACCATTCTGAACCCCTGACTAGAAAAGGAAATATTACCAAGTTTTCCCCTTACTCTATAAAATGGTGTTTATAATGAGTTTGATAAGTCCATGGTGGAAAATGGACTATATAGTATGATTCTGGTGCTCCTTAATTATGCAAGACATCTTCTGCAGGCTCTTTAGAAAGAAGAAGGGCAGGTTCATCTTTGACTCATTACTGAGGTGTTGAAGAAATCTGAAATGGTATTTAAAAACGAAGGCATATCTTACTTCACATGTAATATAACTCTGTAAAACCTTAATAGGTTCTATCCATTCAGGCCTGAAGTTATGAATGGGTACACCCTTACCCCAATATGCAATTACACCAGGAAGTAGGTACTTTTGTGCATTAAAGGTTAAAGGCACCTTCTTAAACCATAATTCTCCCTCATTTTTAATTCCTGTTGCCTTAGCTACCAACTCCTTGGTGAATTTGAATTGCAAAGTATCAAAAGATATAGTGTCTTTGTCCTATCACTGGGAAAACTTATGGGATACCTCTGCATGGTATCCATCAATCTTCTTGAAAAATGTCAACCATCTTGCATTTTCAAACAGCTCTACACATTTTGGAAATTTATCTATCCAACTGAGATCACTGGGCTCATCTCTATTATTTTTTCCACTTTTCATCATTTTCACTATGGCTTACAACATCTGTCAATTATCCCTCAGTCTATTTATCTTCAAACTCTCACAGTCTTCCCTATCACATAGTTCAGGAAATCTTTTGTACCAAATTGCAACAATTTGACCTAATCACAAAATTCAGGGACCTCCAATAGTTCTGCTCTAAATTTTAGTAGTTTAAACGATGAATACTTAGATATATTGTTTAATATTTCATCATTCATAATCTATTGAGTGAGCAAATTCATATTCTCCCTTCGAATTTTGACATTTTGAATTTTATCAGAAAACCCTCAATTAAACAAACCCTATCAAATGCCAAGCGGGTTACCTGCTCAGAAGCTCAATACAAGCACTGGAATGCAATCTCTTCAAGGGTTAGGTGTTGAATTTCTCGTTCCAGCTGTCTTTAACTGTCTAGATCACTTCAAATTGTCGCTGCTGGAAAGCCCTAAATCTTCATTCAGTTGTAAAAACTCCAATTTCTCAACAGCATGTTCTCACAATGAATTTCAAAACCTTCATCTCCTTCAGATTAAGAACAAATTCCCAAAAATTCTGCCTCATTCAACTCGCTCTCATCATTCACCATGAACTGCATGCACTTACCACGATCTCCCTCATACGATTACCACAC
Source organism: Pseudotsuga menziesii (assembly GCA_001517045.1). Lineage (NCBI taxonomy): Eukaryota > Viridiplantae > Streptophyta > Pinopsida > Pinales > Pinaceae > Pseudotsuga > Pseudotsuga menziesii. Next base: position 22,044 of record LPNX010653463.1, on the reverse strand, counting down.
ACTTGTTTCAATGATAAACCTTGCAAGACACGTATCAACTATGACAAATGATGAGATTAACACCTTAGGGACAAGACACCCAAAAAAAGCGGACTAAAAAATAATGATTTTGGCACTCATGGCTTTCTTGTAGCGCTCTAGTGTATTAATTTCGCTCTTGCGCTACAAGAAAGTCCTAACACATAATTTCAACTCATTAGATCACTAATCAGGTTTAAGACTTGGTTAATATGCTTAATCTTGAAATTAGTGTCATTTATGAAACCATTTAATCAATATATACCTTGTAGAACCCTTCAAGAATGAACTCTAAGCAAAATTTATAAAAGCAAGCTTAAAAATAAGAAAAATCAAAATGATGAAAAGTAAAAGGCTTGAATTCAAAATTAACCTTTATAAACCAAAATTTCCTAGAAACAAAAAATATTAGCAAGTTTCAAAAACATAAACAAAAGCATAAAACTAAGGAAGACAAAATCATGACCTAACATCTGGCTCCTACTGTGGGATGAAGTCCTCCTTGAGAGGCTTCAAGAACCTGTAGACCAGTGTCTTCTTTACTGCTACCTACTAATCTACAAAATTTCCATTGGGTTATGCAGTCCTTATTGTGTTTTCCTCACACCGGTATATACAATGAAAAACTAAAATTCCTCTAAAAAACTGTAGAAATGCTTGAGGAATCATCCATTAACTGGACTTGACAATTCCTCACCCTCCAAATTCTGTAGGACAAAAGTGTTATTTTCCAAAAACGTAGATACTACGAAAGGGCCAAACTAGAGCTTATCAAATTTTCCATGTTTCCCTTTTTTCTCTTTCCTAGCATCCCACCTTAGAACCATGTCACCAATTGAGAAAGTGTTATCTTTGATTTTCCTGTCAAATCTGTTTTTATCTTCAGTCTGTATAGCTGTGCCTTTTCTTCCACTTTTTCTCTATTTTGCTGCAATTCTATCATTGCATAAATCCTTCTCTGCATATCATTAGATTCTTCCTGACAATCCTGAAAAAACTTCATCACTGGGATGCCCAACTGAACAGGAAAAACTGCATCTGTACCATACACTAATTGGAAAGGAGAAGTTCCAATTGCTTGCTTGACTGTTATTCTATCAGCCCATAATGCATATTTCAGCATAGAATCCCATGATCTCTTATTATGCTTTAATAGTTTCCTGATACTCTGAATGATATTTTTATTGGAGGACTCAGCTAAACCATTACCTTGGGGATAGTAAGGAGTTGAATGTTTCAACAAGATGCCATTCTTTTCACAAAATGCTCCCATTGCCTTAGACTTAAAATCTTTTGCATTATCTGTTACTATTTTCTAAGGACACCCAAACCTACTAAGGATATTTTCTTCAATAAATTCCATAATCACCTTATTTGTGGCATTCCTAGTAGGGATAGCTTCCACCCATTTGGTGAAGAAGTCTGTTGCAGTCAAAATCCACCTGTGTTGTCCTAAGGAAGATGGACTTATCTCTCCTATAAAGTCCTGACCCCACTACTGGAAAGGGGCACTTACTGCAATTGGTTTTAAAGGTAATGACAACACTTTTTATTTACTAGCAAACTTCTGATAAGGGATGCAAGCTCTTACCTGCTGATATACATCTGCAAATAAAGATGGCCAATAGTACCCAGCTCTTAAGATCTTGTATGTTGTTTCCTTCCAGTACTTGTGACCTCCGCAAGCACCCTCATGAGATTCAGAAATCACTCCTTCAATTTCAGGTTTATCTAAGCATCTGAGTAGGATACCCCCTGGGTCCTTCCAAAATAACTACTGTTCTACCAAACTGTACTTAGTAGTTTTTAGCTTCAAAGATATAGCAGCATTTCTATCTAAGTGTTCGAGACATTGCAAATACAACAAAAAATACACAATGTTTGCATACCATTTAGATGCTGAATAGAAGTCCATAATCTTTTCTTTCTCCAGCTCTGCTTGATTTTCTTCCTGAGCTGGCTCCTCTACCATCAAATGCAATCCTAAAGCTTGGCAATTTGATTCAGCCAACAACTTGGCTAAACCTTGTCCCTTGACCAGTTTGGTAGGTATGATATCTACATCATACTCCATGATTTTAGCAATCCACTTGCCTATTTTCCCCTTTCTGTCAGGCTGTGTCAAAACATCTTTTACAGCAGCATTAGGCACATATGAAATAACTTTGGAATGTAGAACATAGATTCTGAAAAATTTCAAAGCTTTTACCAAAGAATAAGCCTATTTTTCCAAGATGCTGTATTTTAATTCAAAATCTCTGAGATTTTTGCTGAAGAATGCAATAGGTTGCTCAAGACCATCCTTATTCTTCTGCAACAGAACAGCTGCTAGTGTATCTTCAGATGCAAAGGAAAAGGTTATAAATTATTTGGTAAAATATGGACTTACTAATATAGGAGCTTCGGTAAGAGCCATCTTGATTTTTTCAAATGATTTCTTTGCTTCAATGGTCCATTTGACTTCTTGATCCTTCCTTAGCATGCCTGTAATCTGCTTGATAGTCTCAGCAAAGTTTGGTATAAACCAACGCAGAAAGTTGATTTTACCAATGAAAGATTGGACATCTTTCTTACTCCTGGACAGACTTATCTTCAATATTGCTTTTACCCTTTTTGGGTCAATCCTTATCCCATCAGCAGAAACTAAATGACCCAGTAATTTGCCTTCCTGTACAGCAAAGTGTGAATTCTTTGGATTCAAGGACAAACCAAATTTTCTGCATTTTAGGAAAGTATGTTTCAAATGTTTTAGATGTTCATCATCTAATTGTGAAAATACAGCAATATCATCTAAGTAAATTACCACAAACTTGTCCTTTTCCCCAACAAAAGCTCTATCCATAGCCCTCTGAAAAGTTGCTCCAGCGTTCACTAAACCAAAAGGCATCTTATCATACATGAAAGTTCCCTAGGGAGTAGTAAAAGTTGTTTTCTCTTTACCATTAGGATGCATAGAAATCTGATTGTATCCCGAGAAACCATCAACCATAGAAATCCTCTGTGCCCCAACAACCTTCTGCAATATTTGCTCAATTTTAGGCAGAGGATAATTATCCTTTAGTGAAGATCTATTCAATTTTCTAAAGTCAACACACAGTCTGATTTCTCCGTTCTTTTTCCTAACAGGAACTAGATTAGCCACCCATGAAGAGTACCTAAGAGGAACAATGATCTTAGCATCTAATAACTTCTTCACTTCTTTTTCAATAACAGGAAACAAGGATGGATTAATCTTCCTTAATTTTTGATGAAAAGGTTTAACATTAGGTTTTAAAGGGACTTTATGTTGTATAATCCCAGTATCATATGTTCTCAATTCTTCATAAGACCATGCAAAGACATCAACATGTTCCTTTAACAATTTTATGTACCTGTTTCTCTGTTCAGTTGTGAGTGCTTTTGAAATTTTCACCATTCTAGGATGTTCTGCAATGCCAATTTTACAATCCACCACATTCTCTTCTAAAGACTGTACAATAGGTTTTAGGGGTGTATCATCTTTTGAAAATATCCTTTCTAAAGGTACCAAATGTTTTGGGATGAAATTGCCTTTTAGTTCAATAATCTAGTGGCCAACAATTTCATTTTTAGCAATCTCTTCAACATATCCATCCTCCTCATCTTCTTCTTGATCAATTAGGGAATTAGAAAACTCATTTGTAAGCTCCAAAAATATTTTAATTTCAATGTCATCTTCAAACACTCTCCATTGCTTTACATTATCAGGTACAAATGGTCTGTACCTAACCTCAATGGGATACCTCAATTGTGTGGTTTTGGGAATTCTAAAATGTGTAGCAGCTAAGGCCAATGAATTAGCAGTCTAATTATGGTCCCTTGGAATATAGGTAATGTTAAAAGATACAAAATAATTATTGATCATGTCCCATACTTCATTTCGATAGACTTTCAGCAAATCCTGTTTCACTTGATATTTGTTCCTCACCTACTGAACAACTAATTCGGAGTTGCCATATGTAGAAATCTACTGAATGCCCAAATCTTTAGCAGCCTTCAATCCTAACAGCAAAGCTTCATATTTAGTAGTATTGCTTATAGTAATGAATTCTAATTTATACATTAGCTTTACTATTTCACCACCAGGGGATATGAGAAGAACCCCTGCTCCAGCACCTTCTTTGCAAGATGATCCATCAAAGTATAATTGCCAAAGCTCATCTTCGTGTTCCTTACTGCATTTAACTGGCTGTTCCTTTTCAACCTGTAACAAACCAGCAGTATTGTCATCATCACTAAAATGTAACATGCAAGTACCCAAATCTTTATCAACATCATATAGAGGATGGTTTGTAGGGTTCTTGTCATCTGTCACAATATAGGCAAATTGAAGCTCTTTGTACAACCTTTTGTTTTCTCCTCCAAACACAAGATTAGTAGCATATGATAAATCCATTTGTAAAGTTCCACCAACTTTATTTACCCAAGACCTAGAGAGTAACCCAAATTTAGGTGTAATATCTGCTACCACCACATCCATGATTACACTTTTCATTGGTAGCTGAGCCAAACTAAAAACCATGTCTTTAATCACACCCAAACACTCTACAACTCGTGAATCAAATGCATACAGATCATGAAAGGGTTTGGTTATACTCATACCTAAAGCCTCCATGACAACCTTTGGCATTAAGTTGTGTGATGCTCCCGAATCTAATAGATAGTTATGTATCATTTATTCATGGACTATTAGAGTAATGTAAAATGGAGGTGAAGCACCTGCTTCATTCTCAGTTTTTTCAGCCAAAGCTGATCCAATAAAGATCTTAGAATTTTCTTCTTGCAGATTCACTGTATCAGAAAGAGGTTGATTGTTTGCTGAACCAATCATTTTAAGAATTGATTCTTTGTAAGAAGGATTTTTCATTAGTTCAGTAAAAGGCATACGAATCTTTATTTTTCCTAATGCATTTTCCAAATTAAAATTCTGCACAGTTTTATTTACCTCTTCCACCTCCATGTTCTTCTTTTGTTTATCTTGAATTTGTTTTTTCTCTGACACAGGATCAGATTGTTGTTTAGCAGGTACAACTACCATCTTCTTTGGGTTTTGTAATACTTGTTTTGGGCCTGATCTCAAATTCAAAGTCTTCTTCAGTTCATTCTGATAGACATCAGCAGTGCAGTTACAGTAGTCATTTTTAGATTCAAATCATCCTCTGTTTCAAACATATCAGCATCATAATATTCTGCATTTAAAAATTCTTCTTCAGTGACAAAACCCTCAGTCAACTATTCTCCAAAATAGTTCATATCCTGATCTGTGTCTTCAAATAACACTTCTTCATCAATCTCTTCTTCATCAACAACATTGTTCTAAAGAGGTGGTGGTACCCTTTGATCCTCAGTCTCTCTCCTTTCTTGCTGAATATCATTATTTCTTCATTCTCTAGATATGAAACGAGGAGCAAATTGTGTTCTGAATTGGTTCTGATTGTGAGGGTTTCTTTCACCTTCTTGAATAGGCTTTCTTGAATTTATTTCTAGTTCTAACTTGTTTAATTTTGCAGTCAAAATATTCACTAACTTGGCCATCTCATCAATTTTTCCTTCTGAAGAATGAGATGTTGAAACCCCTAGAGCTGCTTCCTTCTTACCTTTCCTATCATACATCTACTGAGTTGTTTCTTTCTTCAATCTATTGGAAGCCAATATGTTAGACTCCACCTCTAACGTTGCATCCTGCATATTCAGTAAAGAAACAGATCTTCTTTCTCTTATTAGTAAGGAAAATTCATGATCGGAAGCATTTGCATATGTGAGTTTTGCAGATGTTTCTGAAGGTTTTATTTCTGCAGGAATTCTGTTGTAGATTTTATTAAATCTCTTTGAAAAGTCTGCAATGGTTTCATCCTTTTTTCTCCTAAGGGCTCCAAATTCAGTTATATAATAAGTATGATCTTTGGTGTCACCACATTGTCTCATGAAGAGGTCCTGAACCTCTTCTATGATGGTGATAGAATTTGTAGGCAGCTATCTAAACCATTTTCTAATAGCTCCATCAAGGATCTGCACAAACATCCTCATCCATACGTCCTTAGCTTCAATATTTTGGTGATCAACATAACTGAGAAAAGCTTCCCAGTGTTTTTCAACTATAGTTTCACCCTGTCCATTAAACCTCGGCAGGTATTTCTGGTAGTCACCTCCAGGAAGTTCATTCAAAGGGTGAGGTAAAAATATTGGTGCATATCTGGCTGCAACCATTCGATCCATCATATCTATAGGCTGATTTTGGGTTGCCATTTTAAGGCTGACAGACTTTGGTCATGGAGAGATTTGGCTAGAAATTGGCTGAAAAGGGGTTTTACCAACTTTTAAATGAAACAGAGGAATCTTACCAGGAGATACTATTTTTTCCTTTCTGAAGGATTGAGGATCAGTGAAAACTTGAAAGTTACTGACAGGAATTATAGGCTTTAACCAAGGTGAAGTTTCTTCTTATTTTCTCAAAATAGATAAAGGTGATGAACCATCCAACTGATCAGGGTCACATAGGGCTAGTAATGACTGAGACCTTCTAATCTTCCTTGTTGTTTTCAATATCTATTCTGGGTCTGAAACACCCAACTGCAAAGGTGAAAAATGTCTGTTTCTAGTTCCAATTCCCCTATTAGCCATAGTGACAAATTGGTGAAAAGTAGTCTTTAAGATATGCTAGTTTAAGTTCACCTCTTAAAACCAGTGAAATGATAAGTACGCTAGGGAAAAATATGTTTTCAACTTTGTTCCTCAACAATGGCGCCAAATATGTTTATGCCAGAAATTGTTCCCAGACTACAAGAGAACAAGCCAACATAATCTCAAAAATTTCAATAAAACAAAATAGGGTTTTTAGGGTTTTTTGGTTGAGAATTTTGATGACAAGATGGAATGCATTGATAAATCCAAATAAACACTAAATCATAAGCATAGAAAAACTGAGATGCATAACATAACCATTATCCAACAGAAAACAACACTGAGGTTCATCCACAAATGGAAAGCACTACAAGTATAAAAACTTTAAACCACTAATGAAATTACCAACTGAGTAGCTAAAACAAGCTATAAATGAAGCCAGAGAACAAACTGAAGGGTAAATAGAGCATATATTTCATAATCAGTCTTTCAAATACACATAAGAGTCATTTACTTAGCTTATGAAAAAGTCTGGAGACCTCCTCTTGCCAGCCAAAAAATCGAACCATCAGTCCTCTTTGTGACATACATTAATACTATCCTTCAAAATTAGTTAAATACTAAACCCTAACTGCTTTTCAGCCTACTCATCGAAATAGTTTTATCTAAATAATAATTACAAAAATGAAATATCCTTCAAAACATAACTAATAACTGATTGTGTTAACAAGCTTTACAGATCTTTAGCTGCTTCAGCTAACAAGGCTATCCCTTCTAGGGCTTGGGCCTTTCTTCTAGCCTTCAGTTGATCTGCTTCCATATCTACTATCTTTCTAGTGAATTCTTCATTTTGCTGCTGTAGATCTTTGATGGTTTTTTTCAACATTGTAAATTGACACTCTGTATTCCTCTTCCTTTTCAATGCCTCTTTTGAGACTGCAATCAGCTCCTGATAGTGGCTATTCACCTCATCCAGATCCTCTCTAAGTCTTCTATTTTCCATGGCCAAGCCATCATTTGTCTCCTGCATATATTCCACCTGATATTTATAATGTTTTATAGTTCTCTGTAAATTTTCTTTTTCTGAATCAAAGGATTTATTTCCTGCTGTGGTTTGCATTTCATTTGGAATCCATGGAATGTTTAATTTATTATAGATTTCTTCATCTTCTGGAAACAATTCTGTAGGGGTTTCTGGAAAACTTAGGTTTTCTTTAGTCTCAGCTTCACAGGGAACATTTTCGTCAACTATCACTTTCTTTTCTAAGTGAGAAGCCTTTATCTCACCTTCTTGCTTTTCTTGTAACATTTGACTTTGTATCTCTAAAAATATATCAGATAGTTTAGTCTCAGTAAGGGCAGACTCTCTTTCTGATTCCATTGGCCTTTTTCCTTTATTGTCACCTTTATCAACATCCAATTTTTCATCAGATGAGGAATCGTCTATCACTGTTACTCCTTCTTTATTCAATTTAGTGTTCAACAATTTCTTCATATTTAGCCTGAGCTTGTTTCTAGGTCTCCACACAGGAGCAAGTTCCCTTAACATTTTGAAAGTTTTTCCCTGATGGGTGACTGAGGAAAATTCAATAACTTTTAGTTTCTTTCTCTTTGGTGCTGCTACCTCATCCTCCTGGCTGTGAAATTCCTTTTTAGTACAAACCCTAGTTTCATAAATAACAAGGACTTTATCCTCCTCAAACAGGCATTTCTCATCTTCTGATAGGATTGTGATTGGACTTTGTTTTTGAACTTCAGTATCCTCTTCATCACCTGAAATTTTTTCTGCAACAAATGTCTCTACTGGTGCATCATTCTGAACAGGCTCGGTCTCCTTATTATCATACTGCAAATCTTTTCTCTCAATGTCATTAAGATGTTGTTTAGACTTAAAATATTCTTTTGCAAGATCTGAAACTTACTCCAATTTAATCTTGTCTTCATCTTTAACCTTTATCTTCTTTCTAAGCTTTCTGATAAAGGTCTGTCCTTTATCAACTTGTTTTCTGTGAGACTATCCTTCTTGACCATTCTAAAACCCTGACCAGAAAAGGAAATATTCCCAAGTTTTCCCCTTACTCTGCAAAATAGTGTTTATAATGAGTTTGATAATTCCATGGTGGAAAATGGACTGTCTAGTATGATTCTGGTGCTCCTCAATTTTGCAAGACATCTTTTGCAGGCTCTTTAGAAAGAAGAAGGGCAGGTTCATCTTTGACTCATTACTGAGGTGTTGAAGAAATCTGAAATGGTATTTAAAAATGAAGGAATATCTTCCTTCACATGTAATATAACTCTGTAAAACCTTAATAGGTTCTATCCATTCAGGCCTGAAGTTATGAATGGGTACACCCTTACCCCAATCTGCAATTACATCAGGTAGTAGGTACTTTTGTGCATTAAAGATGAAAGGCACCTTCTTAAACCATAATTCTCCCTCATTTTTAATTCCTATTGCCTTAGCTACCAACTCCTTGGTCAATTTGAATTGCATAGTATCAAAAGATACAGTGTCTTTTTCATAGCACTGGGAAAACTTATGGGAGACCTCTGCATGGTATCCATCAATCTTCTTGAAAAATGTCAACCATCCTGCATTTTCAAATAGCTCTGCACATTCTGGAAATTTATCTATCCAACTGTGATCAGTGGGCTCAGCTCTATTAGTTTTTCCACTTTTCATCATTTTCACTATGGTTTATAGCATCTGTCAACTATCCCCCAGTCTATTTATCTTCAAACTCTCACAGTCTTCCCTATCACATAGTTCAAGAAATCTTTTGTACCAAATTGCAACAATTTGACCTAATCACAAAATTCAGGGACCTCCAATAGTTCTGCTCTGAAGTTTACTAGTTTAAACAATGAATACTTAGATATATTGGTTAATATTTCATCATTCATAGTCTATTGAGTGAGAAAATTCATTTTCTCCCTTCGAATTTTGACATTTTGAATTTTATCAGAAAACCCCCAATTAAACAAACTCTATCAAATGCCACGTGGGGTACCTGCTCGGAAGCTCAATACAAGCGCTGGAATGCAATCTCTTCAAGGGTTAGGTGTCGAATTTCTCGTTCCAGCTGTCTTTAACTGTCTAGATCACTTCAAACTGTTGCTGCTGGAAATCCCTAAATCTTCATTCAGTTGTAAAAACTTCGATTTCTCAGCAGCATGTTCTCACAACAACTTTCAAAACCTTTGTCTGCTTCAGATTAAGAACAAATTCCCAAAAATTCTGCCTCGTTCAACTCACTGTCATCATTCACCATGAACTTCATGCACTTGCCATAATCTCCCTCATACGATGACCACACACCTGTTTCAATGATAAACCTTGCAAGACACATATCAAATGTGACAAATGATGAGATTAACACCTTAGGGACAAGACACCCAAAAAAATCGGATAGAAAAACAATGATTTTGGCACTCGCGACTTTCTTGTAGCTCTCTAGTGTATTAATTTTTCTCTTGCGCTACAAGAAAGTCCTAACACATAATTTCACCTCATTAAATCACTAATCAGGTTTACGACTTGGTTTATATGCTTAATCTCGACCTTAGTGTCATTTATGAAACCATTTAATCAATATATACCTTGTAGAACCCTTCAAGAATGAACTCTAAGCAAAATTTATAAAAGCATGCTTAAAAATAAGAAAAATCAAAATCATGAAAACTAAAAGGCTCGAACTCAAAATTAACCTTTATAAACCAAAATTTCCTAGAAACAAAAAATATTAGCAAGTTTCAAAAACATAAACAAAAGCATAAAACTAGGGAAGACAAAATCATGACCTAACAGAACCCTTAAAAGGTAACTCCATCCTTAAATATTTTTATTAGATAGAGGACTTGTAAGTTTTGTTAATTACATATATTGTACTATCCTAGATAAGTTTATCAGCTAATAATAAGTGATAAGAGTTAATTCAATTTCAAGGTTTACTTAACAATGATTGCAGTAATTTATGAAAGTAATGAGATGAATCTTTCAGGAAAAACAATATTATAAACTCAGAAAACTGTTTATATTATTAGAGGTATGCATGTATAGTTTTTCCTTTATAGAGAATCTAGAGTTTGTCATTTAACATTGTAAGAAAGTAACTGAAGCATATTTCACAAAATATTATGTAGAAATAAGATCTCTCTAACTTATTGTATTTCAGTAATGCTTACTTAGTTTATATAATTCCTTAACATTCATAAAACTGCAAATATATATATGAAATAATTTCTCAGATAATTAAAAAAACACCTTATAACCTAGATAATTGCATAAGGGGGACAAACAACCAAATAAGATCGTTCCTTCCAATCGTCTCCTGAAAGCAGCCAAGATCACTTGCTTTAGGACCCCTGAGCATGTTCACTGAACCACTAGGATGAAGATACTGTGCAACACCCCACACATGAATATATGCAACTTAGAAAAACTCACTAGCATACTTAACTCTTCGCAATTTCACTTTAGTTATCCCCTCATCGAATCCCTCTTGTGTGCCTGACTTTTTAGTTTGCAGCAATTCACAAGGCTCTAATCACTTGGAATAGAATGCAATGAGCCTCCTGCTCAATTCGATGGTATTTATAAGATTGCCTAGGTCTTTGAGTCAGTTTTGTAATTAAATGAGCCACCTACTCAGTTCCTATTCTGAGGGAACATGGCCACAATTTTAGGGATTTTTCCTCTTGCAACAGCTAGAAAGTGAAATTCTAGTGTTTCCACTTGTCATTTATCTTTCTAGAGCTGCTCATTCCTCCTAGTGGGTCAGTAAACACTCTTCAACAGTATTTTTTGGATAGGTGTCTCTCATTTTTAATTATTTAAATAAATAAATATTCAATTACAGTCAGCCTTGACCATCCTAGGTCATAAAAAATTTACAATAACTTTTACCATAATGTTTTTTCAAATAAATAAAAATATTTATTTTTTAGTTCTAGGTGGGTTAAAAACACCCCCTCTAAAGTTCAACATCGTCCTTGATGTTGCTAAAGTTTCTTCTAAGTCTTCTAGGAATAGAATTGGATATGCCTCTCGCATATGACTCTCCAATTCCCAAGTTGCTTCATCTGGACTAAGGTGATTCCATTGCACTTTTACCCATCCAATGGTGCAATTCCAGAGAAAAATTTCCCTCATGTCGAGATACAGTCTGGTTACACTTGAAAATCTCCTTCGGGCTCTACCTTAATAAAATTCCAGTCGATCACATGAGTAGCATTGTGCACATACTTTTTTAATATGGAAATATAAAATACATTATGTATTCTAATATTAGGTGGCAAAGCTAATTGATAAGCCGCTGGTCTAACTCTTGCCAATATTTCAAATGGTCCACAATACCTGGGAGGTAATTTAGCACAACTCCCCAACTTAAAGGAGCTCTTTCTGGGTTTTACCTTGACAAATACATGCTCACCTCCTCGAAATTATTTCTAAGTTCTTTTAAGGTCTGCATGACTTTTTTGTTTGTCTTCTGCAATTTTTCAGATTGCTTTGCACATGTTTCACTATTAGTTCCAGTTATTTTAACAAGTCAGGTCCTAATATCAATCTGTCAACAGGGTTACTCCATGAAATGAGAGTATTACATTTCCTACCATACAATATTTCAAAAGGACTAAGTTTAGCTGAAACTTGATAATGTTTATTATACACAAATTCGACTAAGTGCAAATAATCTTTCCATTTTTTTTTATGATCTCTAACATACATCCTTAACATATCCTCTAGAACTTGATTTACTCTATCTGTTTGTCCATCCCCTTGTGGATGATAATCAGTACTAATAAATTTAGTATCTAGTCCTTTAAACAATGACTTCCAAAAATTACCAGTAAACTTAGGATCTCTATCAGAAACTATTTCCTTCGGAATTCCTTGCAACCGAAAAAAAAAATCCTTCATAAATACTTCAACAATTTTAGCAGCCTTATGAGTAGTTTTAACAGGTATAAAATGTGGTTCCTTGCTCAATTTGTCTACTACTACCATTATAGCATCATTTTGTTTCTGATTTGTAGGCAATCCAATTATAAAATCAAGTCTGATAATTTCCCATTTCCAATCTGGAATTGGCAGTGGTTTTAAAAGACTTGCCAGGTGTTGATGCTCAGCTTTAACTTGTTGGCATTCTATACACCTAGCTATATATTCAACAAATTCATTCTTCATATTAGGCTAGAAATACTCTTTTCTTAGCATTGTCATAATCTTTTGATACCTCAAATGTTTGGAATAAGGAATTTTATGTACTTCATTTAGAATCAGCAATTGAATATATGGTACGATAGGCACGTAAAGTTTGCTTTTATACAACATTATGCCCTTTTCATTTAAACTGAAATCTGTTTTTACATTTTCAAATTCATTATCTGCTACTCTTTCTCTTAGATTTTGGTATTCCTTGTCCATTTTTATCCCTTCTCCCAATTTATCATCTAATTCTGTTTTGTAGCTGCTAATGGCAACTATAAAACTCATTCTTGCATTTCTTCTTAAAGGATCGGCCACTTTGTTTTCTTTCTCTTTGATGTGTTTGATCTTGAAATCATATTCACTAAGGAAAGCTAACCATCTATATTTCCTTGTGTTCATATTTTGTTGATCAAACAAATATTTCAAGCTTATGTTATCATACATTAATAGAAATATTTTACCAATTAGATGATGGGCCAAATTTTCAGAGCATGAAATATGGCATCCAAATCTAGATCGTAAGTAGCATAATTATTTTCATGTGTTTTTAACTTTCTTGATTCATAAGCTATTACATGACCTTCTTGTGTTAGTACTCCACCCAAACCTTCATTGCGTGCATCAATGCCCACGACGAACTCCTTGTTTGGATCTATTATTTTTAATATAGGTGCAGTAGTTAACAATTATTTGAATTTATTAAAACTTTCTTCATAGTTTTGATCCCATACAAATATTTTTCCCTTTTTCTGCAAGGATGTTACAAGATTCACGATCTTCGAGAATCCTTCTGTGAATTTCTGGTAATAACCTGTAATTCCCATGAATGATCATACATCCAATACATCTTTGGGAACATGCCATTCCATTATTGCTTTTATCTTATTCGGGTCTACTGATATTCCTTCCTTGGATATCTCTCCTATCCTTCGGTTAAGCGACAGCTCAGTTTACCGTCGGTTGAATCTAAATCATCAGTTATCCGACATCAGTCAACTGACAGCTGTCAGTTTTTTTTTTTAAATCACTTACAGAAGCGTCGGTTAAGCAACGGTTGTTAGTGTTTAAAAAAAAAAAATAAACTGCAGAAGCATTGATTAAGCAACGTCTGTTAGTGTTTTTTTTTTAAATCACCTACAGAAGCGTTGATTAAGCGACGTCTGTTAGTGTTTTCTAAAAAAATCACCTACAGAAGCGTTGGTTAAGCGACGTCTGTTAGTGTTTTTTTTTTAAATCACCTACAGAAGCATCGGTTAAGCGACGTCTATTAGTGTTTTCTAAAAAAATTACCTATAGAAGCGTCGGTTAAGCGACGTCTATTAGTGTTTTTTTTTTTTTTAAATCGCCTACATATATTACTTCTCTCTGCTAACTAGAATCCCTTGCACCTCTGGACATAACTTTTCCGTTGCTTCCCAAAGGTGCAATTCATAACCTTTTTATTGCTTCCAGTACGGACACCTTGTTACAAATTCACCCAGCCCTCCCTTCAACATTGCCACACCTTGCTCCTGCTAGTTCCAAAGAAGTGACTGCCCACAGGAGGGAGAGAGGTTACCTGGCAGATTCTAGGCCATTTCCAAGATATCTTATGGGCTATACCATATGCCTTACAACTGTTATGGTACCAAAGAAGTGATTGCCCCTTGAAGAGAAGGTTCCTTCAGCTTAGATGCATGTCAATATTTTAGAAAGAGTTTAATAATCAATTGAACTATAAAGATAAATCAAGGCCATAGCATTACAACATGCATAAAATGCCCCATAGCATTACAACATGCATAAAATGCCCCAAGCTATCAAAACAGCATACAAGCTTAATGTCTCTCATCTAAAATGCCCAACATAACTCACTAGCATCAACTTGATTTGAAATTGAGTACCCAAGGCCAAAACTAATTCGAGCTAGAATAAATGGTGGAATGATGCTATTGCCAAAATAGCGTCCCCTTCTTCTAGGATATGGCAAACAAGACACTGCTACTAGCAGGCACACAGGAAACACAGAGACCAAATAAATGGCTTTGGTGAAAGACAGAAGTACAGCCATTCAATGAGAAGTTGCGGGCCAGAGCTCCAAAGATTAGACAGGCAATACAAATTGCAAAGGCTCTCAACGCAGGTCTAATATGCCCCTCAAGTTTACATCTGTCTAGTCCAATAATTGACACATTGACTATTTATGTGAACTTGGAATATGCATCCTTGAGCTTTGCAATCTCAAGGGGCATATCAGAATTGGGTTTTGGGTTTAAGTAGGTTTGTGCTTGGGTCAATGGTCATTGCACCCAATGCACCATATAGATTCAATGTACCACTATATCCTATGCATAAGCACACCAAGAGTTTATAAATCACTCCCCACTTCCACCTATGCTGTAGAATAAACCTCGCTTCACCTGGTGTAATGAAATAAATAATGAAAACCTTTTCAGATGAAAAATAAACCAAAAAACTAAATCAAAGAAAATGAGGATCTCAACTACTATTGAAAACAAAATTAGCTGCCTCAAAATGAAAGCACAAACTAACACTTTATCTCTTACGTTGTTCAAATACTGTAGATGCTGCTTCAAAAATAATATCCGATTCCTTTGCTAATATTGCAGCCAACTTTGACTCTTCTGCTGCTTTATCTGCCATGGTAGACATAGCCTCTGCATCAGCCACTTTCATGGCAGCTTCCATTGAAGCTTCATTAATCCTATCTACTGGAAAGGTCTCCATTGTATTACTGAATGCACTAGAGTACTGCATTGAATTATCCATTGGTATTGGTGATCCAAAGACTTTAGATTTCACTTCTGAAGTAGGTGGCATATCTTTAAGCTTGTAACTATTGTGAATCTGCAAATAGATGCATAGGTATTATTAAAAATAGTCAGTGTAAATGAATATTTTCGACTCTTGATCGTCACTCCACAACCTTGCCAACATAAAAAGGAGGCTTGCAAATAGATAGCATTGAATATTTATAGTTAAAAGGAGGCATCGATTCATCAACTATTAATTCATTTCACAAAGTTTTCCACAGAAAAGGAGTAAGAACAGAGACATGAATAGTATTAATGAAAAGTACCAAGTTTGACATAGCCTATTGGCATTCAAAGAGCACACCATAGATCCATTGAATCCTTGACATGCATTAAGAGTTCACCAGTGTAGTCAAAGATAATATTCTTTCAACTCGTCTGATTACCACTAGCACTGGAAAAAAACTAGATGACGAGTTGGTAGCCACATTACACAGTTGAAAAGGTTAGCACATAAAGCATTTTAACTACCGTTACAGCAGATGCAAAGTGTGAAGCAGTGCAAAATAATGGTAGTGCCAGTTAACTATAAGACATTAGCTCTAAATATTTATTGAAATGGTATTTCTCTAGAGAAATAATACTGCAAGAATCGAGACATTCTGGCCAGTGGTAAGAGTATCAGTCAATAAAAAGAGAGAAACATTGTATAATTACTTTTAACAGCACTATCCTTCCATCTTCTATACACTTTGGATTGTGTGATAGGATTCAGTTTTCAAATATGCAGGTGTTTTCTCTGCATGGTTGAAGAAATAAGAGGTACAGTACTTCCCTCGTGCCACTAATGACCCGTCACATATTTCATTAACACTGACTGACAGCTTTGCTATCGAGCAGTGAACTTTGGCGTCCATTCCCATTTTCCAAAATGCTAAATCCTTGGCCCAAAATTTTGTTTACTGAACCTGAAAATCTGCAGGCATTGGTTATCATTGGAGGAAGAGCTAGCTTCCATGGCATAACTGAAGCCTCAAAAAAAATCATACCCAAGGTTTTCCATCAGGTAATGGCACTGCCCTTAATAAATCTCCCATTGATATTGGTATAGACCAATATGCTGTTGTCCATGAAAAATTCAAATAGCACACAACTGAGCTATTTCATGGGCTGGATTCCACACAAGTTTGTCAATAATCCCTAGGCTAAGGAAGTATGTGTGTTAGAAAGTTGGCTATGTGTGGTTCCATAGCCTTACAAAAGGTTTATTTTCCCATTTTCTTTTGGAGATGAATCTCACTATACTATGATGCCATTATTGCTTGGGGCCCATGGATATGTCACAATACCCTTGTGGTATTCACTCCCTAGGAGGAAAACGTTTCCACGGACCATACTTCTCAGTTGTGTTGTCCTGTCTAAGTTGAATTCCTAGGGCTTCCTATTCAGTTGTGTGAATTTCTAGAGTGAATTTCCACCCTGTACCCATTGGTAGCTTTATGGCATAGTTTCATGAACTAGCTAGATAATCTAACCCAAGACCACAGAAGCAGGTTTGTCTTGGAGTTAACTTGTCTAGAACTAAATGAGTTTGTGTACATTCAAGCTGGGGGTAGTGTTTTACATCAATGTTTGAGAATGTAGAAAATATAGCCGAAAGCCTTAGGGAATCATTCATGGTAGAGATGATTCACAAAGAGGATATAAAAATGATACCACAAGGAGTCAATCCTAAACAAATTTCAAGCTGAGCTGGTTCCCTATCACATTACCTAACATTTCATACAAGACTTTACTTAAGTCACTGACAATGAGGATTTAGTTGAACTGTTGCAAAATCCCTCCGTGCCTGCAACTGTTCGAAGTGTAGACTTTGGTCTCCCTACCATCTAGGTTACTCGAGTGCTAACACTCCCTTGAAAAGTTGGAGCCTTCCTATCTCGCTACTTCCCTCCCTCTTCTACGTTTTTCTATATCTCTCTCGTTTCTATACTTTTAAAATCTCTTGCACATATTATATTATGGAGAGGGAAGTTCTCATCGTTCAAGACATATCTAACACTTCAGGCTAGAACCAGGTCCTATTAGAACTCATTAGTGGGGCATAGACACCAAAACAAGTATATTGCATTCCCTATATCCTTATATTATATATGTACGAATGTAAGTCAACATAAAAATTCCTTCAAGCACTCTGTTCCTTTTCTTCCAAATGATCATTACTGGTCTAGCTGCCATAATGTAGAACAAATGGCAGTACTAGGCTACCAGCCAAACTTTGTTGATGATTTTGTTTTAAGAATCAGAACAAATGATTTTCAAGTTTGGATTAGTCTCAGAATTTCAAGAAATTTCTCATTATAGGGACAAATTATATGACGGGATTCATTGAGAAATTAAATACAGTAATTGAAAATTGCAGTATCGAAATTTAGTTTTCAGAAAGAACAAATTTGTGGAAACTATTCGCTAGGGAAAGGAGTCTGGAAGGCAATTTTACAACCCCAAACCAGGAACTCAAGGGGTTTTCCAATACATAAAATGATAGCTTCATAAATCAATTTCGTTTGGAAAATGTAAGCATGATCAACTTCCAATGGTGAGAGAAATTCCCTGGAAATATTATTTGTCACTGCTTCAATGAACTTCAAGCAATAACTCTTATCGTTCTTGCAAGTGTAATTTCCGGTATCTCTTCTTTCCTGTAATTTTCTCAACTACTTAGAAAGTCTCATCTCATGTTCTCAACTACTTAGAAAGCCAAAACATACTACCAATGTATCTGCAAAATGCCCGGGCTACAACTTTGTTGTCTACATGGGTGTGCAATGTCAGCTTTCATCATCTCTGTTCCTTTCCAGGGTACCTTCCACCCTGGATGTCTATTCTATGCCCTAGCAATGGTTTCATATTTCATCAGGCATACATTCTCTTCATGCGCAAGCAAATTGAAGCCACATGCCAGTCAGTGCTTCACACATGCTGTGGGATATGTTTTTGTTGTGCAAATTGAGTAAAGTCCTTCAGATATCTTCCCTGCCTCTTCATGTCTCCAGAACTATAAAAACTTATCTCTGACAACATTCTTTACAGAGGTTCCAAAGTATGGACATCCATTGTGTGCCCTAACCATCATTCAACTCTCCCATGGACAAATATCCACAGATCACACATGTTTTTGCTACTTCTATTTATCAGTGAGCATCTCCATTGGGTGTCAAGTCCATAATGTGAGGTTTTCTCATTTGTAAGGAATCAGAAAGTATAGGCAAAGTTTATACTAGAAGAACATTGTTACAACCCTAGTAATGTAAAAAAGGCCTGAATCCCTGATAGTTTATTGGGACTAGGGTTAACATTAAAATTAGAGTTATGGGTGTGGATTCACATTTGTTTTCTAGAGGCCAAACACAGGTTTATACATAAAATTAAAAGAATAGACTCTAAACATTGGCAAAACAATGTCTAGTTATAACTCGAATTTTGTATACCATCAAGGTACAGAATATGAAAATTGACAATATAAATCTAGATGCAGATTTGTGAATCAAATTTTTTATCTAGCTTGTACTCATTAGGGTTATTTGCCAACAAGTAATCACAATTTTGAGACACATAAGGAACTTCACATTATAAATCTTAGCACCATAGGTGAACGGATATCAAGCATTAAAACACTATTTTTATTTGAAATTTGTGATTTAGGGCTCTTTTAGGTAGGCAATTTAATCTAACCAAAAATAAATAAAAAAGAAAATTAATTTTGTGCTTTCAGAATCCCTACAAGAGTTCAGGAGAAAGCAAAAACCATGACCCTCTTGCTTGTGCATGGCCAAGCACTAAACACTTTAATGTAGTGATGATTGTTGGGAAAAGACAGGGATTTGGAGAATTTAAATTTAACCAATATGATATATCATATAATCACCGCCTAGGTCAAGGTGACACGGGTCCAAATTCGACATATTGATCTTACATGCTCTGTGAAATTTGAGTTATAAAATGACTCCATGTGAAATGAATTAGAGTCTGAGACCACCAAAACCAAATGAACATCAAGGACTGAAATAGGTCCATTTGAGGGTCTGAGACATAAGAAAACAGATCTGGCTCCTTTAAATAAGTAATGTAGAGAGAGTGTGTGGGAAACAAAATCCAACAGAGAAAAGTTATAAACTTCAATGAGGTTAAGTAAGTGTATAAGTGATGTTTACAGTAAGTTAATTGTTTTCAATATGCTTTTACAACCATCACATTCTTTCATGCATCCATAGAGCACAATAAGGAAGTTGATTCCCTTTCCAAAGCTAATCTTACACTGGAAGCTGGAACTTGGAAAGTGCTGGAATCAAGGGATGGACAAGTTCTGGAATCTGTTCGATCTTTCCATGTACAAACAGATTACTGGTTTCTTCTTCATGGTGATAACATTCTCTTTGGGCTGGGGGATGGGCAATAAGTCACTTCAGATATTTCATGTACTTTTGTATCATGATGCCTATAAATGGGACTCTGTGCTATGTTGGAGATCCCTCTATGTATCTCGTTTAAAACTGGTGACAACTCATTACAGCTTTAATGCTGGTTGATTAGGCTTATTTTGAGATTTGGAGATCACGCTTTAGAAGCGCTCCAGCAAGACTTTCTTTATGGAACATTTAGGCTTTGATAATTGGAGACCATTTTTTAAATGGTTGCAAAATGTCATATGCATGTACAGAATGTAATTTCTCCTCTTGTGAATGGAATTTATGATTTTTTTCCAAGTACAAAAAAGTGTACAAGTGCTATTCTCAAATTGAAATTGAAAAACAGATAGAGAACTTACAGAATCTTGAATCTCATCCTTGACTATATAAAATGGATCTTGAGCTGCAGACATTTTTCCACAGCCACAACTTCAACAGCAACAACAATTGGCAATTCTTCTTTTCCTTTTTTCTTATTTTCAATATTAACTTTGTGACTAAATGTATGTCTTCCTTTGTGTAGCTCCTGAAACACATGAAACTTGTCAAAATTCCTTTATTAAAATGATGTATTCCACAGTTTTCAAGCATTCACAAATTTAGTAATAATGGAAATGAAATAAAGAGACTAAGAATTAGTAAATAAAATTTATGTTAATGTATTCATTAATACAAGGAAGGATTTCCCAAAAAAGACAGTCCATTTCTCTGACCTAACATCATCAAACTTGAAAAAAAATTAAATTCTTCGAAAAAATTGATGCAGAAGCATAGATCTGACAGTACAACAGTCTCTTCAAGCAGAAATTTTGTTGCTGAAGAATTGTTATGAAGCCGGAGCCCCTCATCTCTTCCCATGCTCGGGTTCAAACTAGCCACCATCTTGTGCAGTGAAAGGAGGTATACTACTAGTAGGCCCGCTGAAGCCAATGGGAAACAGATTCATGTGGGCCAGTGATGGATTTTTCGGACCTGCATTTGATCGCCAAAGATGGACATGGATTTAAACAAGAACCAATGGGATGAAAATGTTGCCTATTGGAGAACGGTTACTGATACCACAAAAAAGAGTTAGAATGATAATCAAAGGCAAGCCAACCCCAGTTCATCAAGAAGCTGGAAAATATAACCAAGCTGAGCATACAATTCACTGGGCCAAAGAGGAAAGCTTTGCAGTTTGTGGATCATTTCCTGTTTGGAAACTTTATGGGGGCATGGCCAAACCTCAAAACTTCTCGAGTCTAGGATCCAGAGCCATTGTGCCTCCCAGATGAAACGTAGTTCAAAGTTACTCTTGTGATAAGGGTTTCTTTGGCTTTCACTTTCAACTCAAGGAAGATCATGATTTAATATCCCACTGTGGTCTGTGGTTTCTGGGCACCGACAGGTTGTATCTCAAATTTCAATCGTTGGTATATGGATCTTGATCCAGAGGAAGAGATTATGTCCTCTATCCTAGTGTGGATAAGACTACCTCCTCTGCATAAAACAGATTAAAATGGCCAAGAAACTCTGCATAAAAAAATGTCACAAAGAAGAGGTGCGGAAAGCAGTAAGGAAAGTCTATTCTTTTAAATGCATAGATAGATACACCCACAAATACATAGATTGCACAAACTTCCAGGAGAGGTATGTTCCTTTTTTTGTGTGAGGGAGACGCCTAACCTTAATGTTATCCATTGACATTAGGTTTTTATTTCAATAATCCCTGCAATACAAGAAATTCTTGCCTTTCAGATCAAGTCAGGATATGTGTAATTCCATCTCACAGTGGGCAAGAAGAGATGAACCCACGTCCTAAAACCCAAAACCCAAGTACAAAATCACAAAAACCCTAAAAACCCTGATATCTTCTTACACAAAACAAGAGGAACCAACATACCCAAAAAGGCCATGGGCCAAAGATGCAAGGAAAAGGGTTAGATTTCAAGGTAGCCACCTGGTCAGATAAGTG
>LPNX010653410.1:15038-34497 GCA_001517045.1 Pseudotsuga menziesii | reverse complement strand
AATCAATTATTGATTATTTTAATTAATAAATTGATGAATAATGGAGCAAATCCAAAATCAATAACTCAGTGGATTCTCAACCGATTTGATTGAAATCAATCAGATATGGAGGAGATTGACTGGATCTGACAAATGCTTGACTGCAGGAGGTGATCAAATCAGATCCAGAGTTGAGATTCAGCATCCTTTATGAGGAATTTCTCCCTCCCTCTCTCCTCAACATGTTTTGGCTCATCTGGATGAGTTTTGGTGGATGTTTCAGTCAACAAGTTGAGGTGTCAGTAAGATCAGCTCTCCGATTGACAATTACACTCAGTGAGACTCAGATCTAGCTCAGTTAGACACATATCAGGCATTGATGGACTCTCCATCATCATATTTGGTCTATTTCCTTGGTATTTGCACCCCCCCTGTACTGGATCTCCTGTATTTTGTATATATCTAGGCACAACCTCCTCTTCCAAGCTAGTTAGAACTGGGATTGAAGTGCTGATGCTATTGTAACTCTGTAATTATTCATTTGAAATAAAGAAAATCTTTGGAAGCAATACAGTTTGGTGCCATTGCATGTGTGGATGATTATTGCCATTGTTTTGCTGAGGTAACCTGTATCTATGGTCATTTCTTGCTAATTTCTTGTAGATCTGTGGTTAAGATTGGTAATTAGATTATTACAAATATTGATAGGAAAGGTGTTGTTCAATATGTTTATTGACTGTCACTCTCCTTGGATGCATGTTTAGAGATCTAGATTTAGCATGTCCTATAAGATTATATGCATGTTATCTTGAATCTCTTTGTATGTACTAATCGGATCTCACAAGTTTCTTGGCAAGTTCTTTGATTACAGCTAAGTTGCAGGTTCATACTTTGGAGAGGATGCTGATCTAGTTTTATTCTTCATTCTCCTCAAAAAATTTCAAAGTCATAGTCCCTCGACATTCCACCTGAAAGCTCTACTGCGGATCTTCAAGGAAACCAACACTTTTCTCCTCTTCTTCCTCCCTCAAAATCAACACTTTACCCGGTTACTTGGTTCAGTTCATAGCTGTGATTTCATTTGGATATGTTTCATAAAAGTAAAATATACATAGATTTTATATTTCATAGCTCATAACCTATATCTTTCACTTAAAAAGGTTTCATAAGCATTCTAGATCTAGCTGTAGGGAAATCGTCTTTTTTGCATGAAAATTTAAAGGAAACTTGTAGATCGCATGGATTAGATTTCCTTTTGCTGTTATAAAATTAAATATTCTGCAATATCAGTGCATTTTTTTTGGCTGCACAAACATCAAGCCAATATCCCAAGGAAAGCTTTCTTTCCTTGGTTCCTTTTCTGCCTGTTTGGCTAGTTTTAACTTCATTTTTTGTGAGATAAGGTAGGCTGATCCAAAGGTACTCTTAAAGTGATTTTGGGAATTTGTTATTCTAATATTATCACTTTATTTTATTAGGTCTGACAGAATTTAAAGGAATCTTATGTCCGAAGTGGCCTCAGGAGCGCTCAAATCCCCCCAAGGGTCTCCTTTTTCACTAAAAACTCAAGACTTTTCCAAAGTTGTAAAATCTTGGTTTCAGCCTGTATAAGGACCAATAAGTTTCTGATAATATCAGTCCTATAATACTGTAACCATTAATAAATAAAATTATCTTTGGAATAGGCTCTTTCGATCCCATTCCCCATCCCCCCTGGGGGGATTTGTGTCGGTGCCTTTTTCGTCGATTTCTGTTTATTTCCTTTTTACTAGCATTGATATAATTTGCAGGGTATTATACTTGATTTTTTTATTAATTCCATACTCCATATCTTACATTTCAAAGTAATCATAATACTTACCCCACGATTTCCCAATTGATCCGAAAGGGGAAAGAGATTCGTCGTAGGATTAATTAAGAAACTAGAACTGTATATTTGTTTGCTTATTTCTATCATTTGTTTATCAACAAATTTAAAATTAACCCCTCCTTTATTCCTCGATTGAGATCCACTTGGATCGAAAGAGGTTCTTGGATGCTTTTCTTTTAAACAAGAACATCTGGTTTAAAACTCATTAAAATTTACAAGACTCTAGTGTGTATGCTCTGCACTTGGATGCGGTTTGTCCGATAAGTCAAGCTGTATCAAAAGCACTTGGGTGACTAGAATAATTAGGACTCACTCTACCCAATTGACAAAACCATCAGGTGAAAATCCAACACCTAGATCAAACCTCTACGGTGGAAAAATACCCAAAGGAAGCGGGAACTTCTGAAAAGTAACGTTGGGGCACCGATATTTGTCATATCCTAATGAGTGAATTACGAACAATAGCCCCAGAGACTCCATTTCAGCCCACATATTCCTTGCAGGTAGTCGTAAAGGTTTAGTTTTGGACATACTCCAAGTACTCTCGGGTATATCTGGAGTTCCCCCTTTGCCTAATTTTATCAACTCATACTTCACATTTAACTTAAAACATACCAAGATGCAATCGCAAAACATTCACTCCAAGCACATGCAAGCACATCGATCTTATTGATTTGACTCCATTTTAAGGAACTGGTCATTTTTGCTTCATATATACATTGTGTATCAGCTTTGTGCTTTCGTGTGTTTATTTTCGTATCTCGTCATCTTTAATTGTCTATAGTTAAAATATTAAAAATCCTAAGTAACTGATTTAGTTTAACATCATCACACTAAGAAATCATCCTTAGTAACTTAATAGGGTCTACCCCCCTTGGCTTCGTTAGGAGTTGAGCCTAAACGGAGGAGTCAAGAACAAGGTGACAGCCTTGACTCGAGACTTGCCCCCAAGGACACACCGAGTGGCTTGAATATTTCTGCCACGTGATCTAGGTGTGTGAAAGGCAGCAATAGGACAGAGGGAGATTACATCATGATCAGCCACCCATCAAATTGAATACTATTGTTGAGCCAACAATTTTTTTTTAATTTTATTAATAATCATTGTTTCTCCATATCATGTGCCAAAATGACACCTCTCTATAGCAATGCATAAATTGACTTCTACATAGTTTGTGATCCTAGATAAATTCCATGAATTGTATTTGCATGACATTGAATATTCTTTATAGGTGGACTTATTATACCAGCCATTTGAATTTCATTTTGATGAAAAAAGAGTGGACATGGGTAGCGAGGTTCATATAGGTAGTAGGCACAAATTTTTGAGCTCATTTCAGGCCTAGTAGTAGAATAGTAGTTGCTATTTTTTGTTATAGTTGTAGTTGTTAACACATTGTCACACTTTAGATTGTAACCCCAAGTGAATCGAGAGTCAAAATCACATATCGATGGCTAGTTCCTCATAGTCATCAATGATTACTTGCCATCTTGCACAACTAAGCAGTGAGTGCATGACATGAGTGATTAAATGATTATAATTGATCATATTTCCAATATTTTGAATGATGAGTTGAACTTTATAGCATAGAAATTATGCCCTTCTTAATTTGAAGGGTAAAATTCAAATCTTAATTTTTTTTGAAGAGCAATATTAACTTTACACTTATGGGAAGGGATAGAACCCTTTGGAAGGGTTGAGAAGGGTTCAAAGTTGGATAGGAGAATGTTTAGTGGTATTAAAATATTAGACTCTAAAAGTAATATTCTAATATCTTAAGATAGCAATAACATAAAGGATATTCTACTTTACTCTAACTATAACTCAACTTAATAACGATAAATCAACATAGCTCCTATAACTAGACTAAAATCCTACCTACTTTAGCATGTTTAACTCATAAAACCCTAAAAGTTTCCAAGAAATAGATCTTACCATACAAAATGTTCCATACAATTAAAATTATAAATAGGAATGAAATAAATAAACATAGAGAACAAACAAAAAGGTTTTGCATATTGTAACACCTATGAAAAGTAAAAAACCAAGATGCCTATATTTATTTGATGGCAAAACCGCCCCTATCTAAATGAATTAAAAGTAAAAACTGTCCAAGAAAGAGCCTCAGATGCAGTGGATTTATGCCTCCTAGAAAGCGCCTTGAAGCTAAAGTGATCCCTTGGTAGGTGTGCTAGAATCGATGCAAATATTTCAAATCTTCAATGGGAGAACAATTTACATAACCGGGTGCACTATTTGGGGAAGAACTATAATGAGGATGATAGAAGGATATCGGGAAGCATTTCTTTTTAAGTCCTTTCCCTCTTTCCCTGGATCGGAATCACAACATTTTTTTGATCACAAGAAATGGAAAATCTATCAGTCCAATCACAAACTTTGCTCAAGAGAAAAAAGGGCCAATCTATTATGAATCGGTAACACAGGAAATCTATCAGTCCAATCACAAACTTTTCTCAAGAGAAAAAAGGGCCAATGTCATATCTCGGGAGGTGTCAACTCGACTACGTGCAGCGGAAGAAAATATTTTTCCAGCTGTTAGAAACCCTGATTGCCATGCGTTCACAATAGGAAGATGCAACGAAGACTACACTAGAGACGTGCTCATATTTACAGTTGTTTGATTGACAAAATGTAGCATGGGTTATCAGTTTCTTATAAATGAAGGATGCAGATGAAGATTCAATTTCCTGATAATGATCGAGTCGCTCAAAGATTCAACGTCCTTGGTTTGTATTGTGGGCATCTGGTATTTGAGCAACAAGGAGTTCCTAGATCCAGTAATGGTGAGTGTTTTGGGTACCAAATAATTTGAAGGAATTTTTATATCCAACTCTCGATTCAGGGTATTGTTGGCATACCATTTTGATGGGCTTGGGAAGCTTCATCGATAGTGATCTTAGCGCATATATTGTGGAGATAGGTTTTATAGAGCTACTGACTAAGAGCTTGAGATACAATTTTGTTTTATAGATACGTTTTAGCAGAGATGCATCCGTTGAGAGGGAATAAAGAGCTTGGTGGACACAATTTAACATTTGGACAACTTAGATAGATGGCACATCAGGCATATAACATATGCAGCTCAGGAGCTCTGAAATTGTGAATGGTGTTGCTAGGCATGTTGCTGGAAATCTAGATTTTGGCTTCTCCCCTGTATTGGTAGTTGGAAGAGGTTTTGAAATCTGTAAGACATGTAGCTATTTTCCCTTATTGCACCTATGATTTCTCAGCTGAATCTCTGTCCATTATTCCCCCAGGTATTCTTCAGACTAAAACTTTCAAATATTTCAAGATAGGGGTTAGTTTGTTGTTAGCATTTACTTTGCTTCTCCATTTTATTTCTATGGTTCCTGTCACAGATCTGTAGCTTTTTACAATTTCTTCAGACAATATTAGAATAGAGAAGAGTTATAATTAATGTGAATGAAATCCCACCACAGAGGTATGCCACTATAGCAATAGCTTGTCATACATCACATACATAACAACCTATAAATACTGTAACTTAACCTATAGCTTTATTCATATTCATTGTTTATAATAGAGTTATGACTAGTAATTCCATATAAGCACTCTTTATATGTACAATCAAAGATTATATCAGTATAAGTAACATAGTGTTGAATATAGCTATGTTTAATATGAAATGTTACAAGCCTATTCAATCTTACATGGTTAGAATCCATGACCTGAACTATTCCCATAGATAACACGTGGTTAACAAATTAAAGACAACAAGCTTAAGTTTTCATAGTTAAGCATAGTGTAATAGAACTCCATAAGTAGTAGTATTATGCATAATATACAAATATATGAAACTGTAATCATACTAGTATTAAAGATTATAATGATTGAATATAAGATAGTGAGACATTCCACTAGTACATGTTGAATAAGCTGTGTTATACCCTTATATAAGGTTATGGACCTATGACTGCCTATTTATACTAGTATAAGCACTAAGCTCATGAATAGTACTAGTAATCACCTTGTTTCTGGCTTTCATTACATCACTTGTATAAGATGAACAAGAGCAATTGATTAGTAGAGGTTCAATATTGTATGTAAACACATAGTCTGTTTTAGAGCAATGATTCTGTATTCAGTGTTACTAGCTTAGAGTATTATAAGGATCAATATTAGTGTAGTTTTTTATGCTTTATTCTGTATTGGTAAGGTATACGCAAGGGTTCCACTTTGAACATTGATAGTTGATATGAACTTTTACTATTATGTTGATTTTGGGTTATTTTGCATAACATAAGCCTGATTTGAGAACTCCTTAGCTCAATTAAAGGGTCAATATGTATGGAAATAAAGCTTATTTCAGTTCCTTTCCAATGATATGGAACAATTCCCTTGATTTGTTTTATGTTCATAAGGGATAGCATTTGATATGACCACCCTTTTTCTTTGATCTAGATAGAGTTTGTTAAGGTTTAGTGGAGCATTTTTATTTGTTTACTCCACCCTAGGTGAGATATAGTAAATTATGATTATATTATCATAAAGGAAGTTGAGCTTCTCTACTATAAGAGAGCCTCTTCCTCAATCATTTCTAATGTTTGGATTTGGAGGAAAATCCCACTAAGAATTAATGGATTAGATTTGGGCTCTTATGGATGGCTTATGCTAGAGCTATGATGTGGATGTCTTACTAATGGTTTGCTTTATTCTTGGATCAATAATTGTTTTTATTTGGTTTTGTGGTTAAATAGGTGGTGTATTTTCAACTCTTGGTTGTATGCCTTAGGATTCCATGCTTAATGAATATTATACTCAAGTTAGTGTTGAAGAAGATTCCCGTGTAGATCCTTCCATGAATTCTAACCTTCCTTGAATTTGGTGGGGATTGGCATTCGATTCCTATAAATCCTTGGATGTTAGTAATCTCTTCATTACTATCCTTGATTTACCCTATTTTCCTAATTGATAATACATTGGTCCCTAATCCCATCATCGCCATTATCTTTAACTTCAATAAGAAAACCTTTTTTTTTCTTTGGTTACTCTTCAAATTCACCTTGAAGTTTCATTGCTAAAACATAGTAATCCTATAAAGGGACTCCTCCCTTGAGCTAGAGAAGATATAGCCTAAAGAGAAGAAGAGGGTTAGGTGGGGTGACATTGGACTCCCTCCTATTTATCTATCATCCATCATAGATTTCAAAGCTTTAATATCAAGAGTCTGATTTGTGTGGTAATAGGTCATAGACTCACATGTCCTTAGCATATTTTATGTGGCATAAAAATTAATCACTCCTAAACATAAATTTATTATGTGTTTCTACTAATAGAGCTTGTGAAAATTCTATGACATAAATCTCAAATTAAATGTATTATTTCATGTCTAATATATGACATTAGGTACAAGGAAATACTACAAATTCAATGAGTGTTAATTGAATGCATGAAGTAGATAGGAACAAATGGAAAAATATATATTTTATTCTAGTAATTTAAAAAGAATATTTCTGCATATTTTCTTGGAGCTTTATCCAAAATCTCTACAAGATTATAGAAAATTTGGCCTAGTACATAATTTATATTCTTGTAAGTATGCTAAAAAGGATTTGGACTAGAGGAATTTTCCAATTGGTAGGCCCATGCTAGTTTGAACTTCCACTAGCTTTCTCCAAAGATATTCAAAAATTTTAGTGCTACTTCATTGACTTTTTATAAACCTTTTCCCCTATCTCTAGATATCTCATTTCTGAGTAACAGTGCCTTTTTCTTGCTTGATATTATAGTCTCATATGTGATGAAATGTTAGGAGATGGTTTTAGTTTTTGCACAACCCATGTTTTTAGAGGACATATATGGATTAAGCACAATTAACATCTTTCTCCAATATTTCTTGGGACAGGTGTTGATGAGATCAAACAATTATTTAATGAATATACACATGTTGACGGTGATTGGATCCATCATTATGTCTTGATTTCATTTATTCTTGTAGAACGTGTGGCATTTTTTGCCGCTTCTCGTGATTGACTTCAAAAAGACAACTTGATAAATTGGATTAGTTTTGTGACCTAAATAGCTAGTGGTTAACCTTTTAATATTAATATTATGGTCGTCAAGCCAACAAGGAGTCTCTCCCTAGGATTCATTTTTATTTTAGGGAATATATTGTGGAGGTGCGTAAATGCAGGGGCCAATAGTAAAAGAAATAGGGGCTTCACAGTCATTGCTTACCTATTATTTCTCTTAAAATAATCAAAATTACATAGGTATGATTTGGATATTAAAGAATCAATCCCTAAAATCAACTCATTCTTTTGAACCCTAGCCAACAACAACCTTCTAAGTTCTAACAACTAAGAAACCCACCAAGAAAGGAATACAGGCGCCCTTGGGCCTCTAGATGCCCTCTTTGTAAATTGATGAAGAATCCTATCTCCATACCTTCTTGGGATGAAATTTTTCAAAATAAGTGTGTTGTCTGTTACTCC
The DNA here is from genome assembly GCA_001517045.1 of Pseudotsuga menziesii. Classification (NCBI taxonomy): domain Eukaryota; kingdom Viridiplantae; phylum Streptophyta; class Pinopsida; order Pinales; family Pinaceae; genus Pseudotsuga; species Pseudotsuga menziesii. The sequence goes on along the minus strand of LPNX010653410.1, from coordinate 26,171 downwards.
TTGAAAGAAATCTCAGTCCTCAGACAAGACCATGGAGAGAGGCCTACTGCAGCATTTTGTGACATGGAGAGAGGCCTACTCCAGGTTCCTAACAAATAAACCAATGATTAAAATTATTTGGGTCCCATTGTCAAGATTAATTTGTTTAAAGCTTTGGATTGTGTGAAATAACTCAATATTTAACCAAAAGGAATCTCCCCCTCTAACGATTAGTAAAAAATGACAAATATCCTTAGAGAATCCATCATGGAAAATTATTTTAGAGATAGGTCCCTCTCCTCCCTAGACCATGGAGATCAAGAACTATTTGATGCTAGGAACTATAGGAATGGATCTCCTTTGGAAAGAAAATATCAAATCCTCTCCTAGTCTATTTCATACCAAGGTAAATAAGCCCTCTTCTTGGATGGAACAACTAATGGAAATCCAGGCCTTGGTGGCTCCAGAGGTGTCATTTTCGATCCCAGAGAAATTCAGATAATTAAATATGCACTCAAACATGCATTTAATCAAACAACATAGAAGAGGAATTTTCTACCTTAAAAGGTTTAGACTCTTAGAGATCATATGGATTACCTATAAGGACATCACTGTATTTGACACTCAACTCTGATTGTCTCTTTCATACTTTAATTTGACACCTTCGATTATCGCATGCTTTCCATATTTTTAAATAGTTTCGATCATATAAATGTAAGTGAGTATGCAAAAAAATCAACAGTGAGGAAAATAAAATGGCCAACAAAGCTGTTGGCCTTGCTGAAGGTAATCTCCTCAATATTCTTCAAGATGATTCTAAAACAACCACATGATCCCCAATTTCACAAGAATGAAAAATAGATTATCTATACATAAGGAGCAGGAGATGACCAAAATGTCAAATGACTCTCTTGGAGATAGCCAAATCCAACAGAGCTGAGCTACCATGAAGAAGATGTGAGGGATGACAAGACAACTCCTAGAGTTATTAAAAGAAATAGTGATGGAAATGGATGATCTATATGGGCTTTAGTTTCTATTATTTTTAGTTCTTTAATATGTTCCATGGCTAACTAATGAATACGTCTTCACTCTAGATATTATATGTCACAAAGTTACTGTTTTGGATGAAAAAAATGTAAGTTGCAACTTTCCCCTAGATATAAATATGTGATACTAAGTAGACAATGCAGTATGTTTTGTCTATAAATCTATTTAATCAGTTAATACAAGATTTCTTTTTTTTTAAAGGGGATATTTTGGCTACCAAAGTATACTATGTCAGGGCTTATGTGTGTTTCTTCTATCTCATATTGATTCTTTCCTGTTAGAACTCTAGCTACTATTTTGAATTTTTCATCTCTGTGGAATTTTTTTTTAAGATCCTCCAAAACAGTCTTAGACTACAGATAACAGATTTCAGAAGGCTTCAAAACTCAAAAAAAAGAAGCAATTATAGATTTTGCAAAAGCAACCCAACCCCAGCTATCTAAAGTTATCCAAAATCAAGTATCAAAAGAAACATTGATGGAAATGGATGATTTGCATGGGCTTTAGGTTCTGATATTTTTAGGTCTTTGATACGTTCCATGACTAACTAATGAAGACATCTTTAGTCTGGATATTATATGTCACGAAGTTACTATTTTGGATGAGAAAAATGTAAGTTGCAACTTTCCCCTAGATATAAATATGTGATACTAAGTAGACAACGCAGTATGTTTTATCTGTAAATCTGTTTAAGCAGTTAATACAAGATTGATTTTTTTAAAAAGGATATATTTTGGCTACCTAAGTATACTGTGTCAGGGATTATATGTTTTCCTTCTCTCTCATATTGATTATTTCCTTATATAACTCTATATACTATTATGAATTTTTCATCTCTATGGATTTTTTGTTAAAGATCCTCCAAAACAGTCTCAACTTACAGATAACAGATTTTAGAAGGCTTCAAAACCCATAATAAAGAAGCAATTCCATCTTTGGAAAAATCAATACCCCGACTATCTAAAGTTATCCAAAATCAAGCAATAGATATGCATACTTAGGGAACATGGACCCCGGGGTGGAGAGCTAAGTGAGGCTCTTGCTCCTGAAGACCATACCAATGTAGATACAAAAGAAGGGAAAATCCCTACAACAAAAGAAAAAAAGGAAAGTGACCCTCCCACTGAAGTCCATGGATTCCCTCTCATCAAAGGTTCCCTTACCCTAAGAAAAGCACACACTCTTTCAAAATATCTGGAAGGATCATGATCAGCTTCTCAAATCTCTCTTTCGTATCCCAATTTTACGTTCTTGAAAAAAAACAAATATTTAGCGGAACTTGTTCACTGTTTTCCTATGAACTGGTTTCACAAATGATGAAAATGGGCTATGATTATCTCCTCTTAGTATATAGGTTTATCACTGTGCTCTTATGAATTCATTTTGATAAATCATTGCTTACCTACGATATCTCTTATGATACTGCCATGTTCATTCATGTTGCATGCTCTCAAATCTTTCAATTAATACCCTAACCAATTCAAATACCATATGTTTGTACTCCAACGACTTTTCAATTTGTTCCCACCATTTGCGAGCTACATGACATTATGAAGTAACCATATAAACAATTTATTATGTAGAGAAAGTTCAAGGCTGCTAATATTGTCTTCTAACTTTAAGAGAGATTGTTCAGTGTTAGATGAGACTCTCCCACTTCCTTTCATTTCGTGTGCTTCAACTTTCATTTTTGTGTTGAATAAACTCCCCAACCAATCATCACCTCAGCTTCCAAAAATAAGGTGTAATCCTGTGCTCTTGTAGTATGGTAATTACTTATTAGAACAGGCCCAGAATAGGCACCAGTAACAGGATGTTGAACTTCTTCTCTATTGTCACCATGACTTATGGAACAATTGCACCCTCCACAATAGGGAAAGTGTTAAATTTATAACATGGATATGATTTTAATAACAGTAATAGTATTCTTAAAATTTGCAGACTTCTAATATTAAATTTATGAGTTATGTAACAGTAGTAAACAATCATCCACAAAATTATACATAGGAATGCAAATAAATTTTCATGGGGAAACATTTCAAGGAATAAAACCCCAAACAATGAATAATCTTCCTCTAAATGAGATGACTGAGTTTGTACATGAGTAGATAAGAAGCATACTTTTACATCAATTTGAATTTTCCCCTGGGGCACACATACCAAAAGAAACCCATGGAAGAATTATTGTCCTGAACAAGATTGATTCCACCAATTAAACTAGCCCAAACCCAAATCTCCTAAACATAGGCTATATTGAACAAGACTGAGTCTGATGTTGAGTGTTGTTGATTGTGCTGAAATAAGTCTTGGGTGCTTGGAACAGTCTCCAATCACAGCTTGCCTGAGTAGAGAAGGCCCTAGACAGGGATTGACTGCTGAGAAAAGGCCCTAGCAGGGCTTGAATGTTAAAAGAAGGCCCTATTTAGGGCACAAATGAGTGGATAGAGGCCTATTAGTGCTTATGTGAACTAGAGGTAGGCCCAACCAGAGCTGTTGGTTGCCTCCTCTAACTTCCAATACCCCTTGTTGATGCATTTAATTTTGAACCAAAATTTTGATGGTGATGAGATAGAGAGATACAACAACATTAAACCCCGAAAATAGTTTCCTTGGATCACCTATGAAGATGTGTAGTGTGTCTAGCTCAAATGAGAATGCTTCTTTATTTATAGTCCATCATTGAGAGACAAATCCGTAAGTTAAGGAAACCTATAGTATAGACAATTCAAGGTATCACCACTAGCACAACATAACCTACAACATAACCAATGTTTGACTATCTATCATAAGGTGTAGATTCTCCCAAAACATTCAATGCAAAGTTCCTTCAAGTATTGTTTGGTGTAGTTCTTGAATATAACTCTGCAATTTTCTCATTTGTTAACCACTCTCACATGGACTACACTTTGATAAGTTTGCAATTGTGTTAATATTTGTACACCATAAGAATTTCTTGAACAATAGATAAAATGTCCTTCCATTCAACATGAATTTATATACTCTATCATCAATTAAATTTTCCTCTTGATCTATCACAAATTTGCAAATAAACACCATAGTATTCATTTCTAGATTAATGAAAGAACACCATAGTTTTCCTCTTGATCTAATTTTGTCTGTTAAGAAGCATTGTTTTGAACTTCCTTGAGCTTCAAGACCTTTTATTATCTATTTGCATTTCCAACCACAGGGAGTTGGAAGGTCATCTAGGCACATCGAGATGAGTTTTAAATGTTGACATCTAAATAATATTTTGGTTGGGGTTTTCAGAATATGGTTTTGTAGAACATTGTCACCTGCAGTTAAACACTTCAGAGACTCTTTTTAGTGAAAGTTGTTGACCTCAAATTTGGATAAATGGGAAACTAACTTACTTTTTGCATTGATGTATTTGAATACTTAAAAGATTTTCACCATATAGTGGTGTTTGTCAAGATATATTTAATTAATTATTGCTTTCTTATTAACTGTTGATTACTTGAATGGAAATTTTACTCAGAGTTTGATTGGGTGGATGAATTTATGTATGCTGGAATTAAAATTTCCATCATTGACACAATTTTAACATTGCTTTTGTATTTTTTTTTGCAGATTGAATGTGCTTTGATTGGGTATGTTGGTGCATGCTATACAGGTGTTCTATTAATTAACTTGGTAGTATCTTTACTTTCTTTAGTTGCTACAGAGAGTAGCATTCAGATCCTGGAATGGACTTATGCAGTACTGCTGGCGGTCTCTGCACTTGCTCTTGACATTTTTTGTTTTATTCTTTTCTCGAGCGAGATATGGTAACATGGATCCTTGCCAATTTTTATTTCTTGAATAATTTTGAACATAACTGCTTTATCCTACTAAAGCTTATTCTAGTATGCTATGGATTAGAAGTTATGTCTATATTCTAGTAATCTATGGCTTTCATTTTTGTGTTGAATAAATTCCCCAAGCAATCATCACCTCAATTTCCAGAAATAAGGAGGTGTAATCCAATGATCTTGTAGTATGCTAATTACTTGTTAGAACAGGCCCAAAATAGGCACCAATAACAGGATGCTGAACTTCATCTTTGTTGGAACCATGACTTATGGAACAATTGCACCCTCCACAATGATGAAAGTGTTAAATTCATAAAATGGAGATGATTTTAATAGCAGGTATAGTCTTCTTAAAATTTGCAGACTTCTAATATTAAATTTCTTAGTTATGTAACAGTAGTAAACAATCATCCACAAAATCATACACAGGAACACAATAAATTTTTTCATGGGGAATCCTAAGGAATAAAACCCTAAACAATGATTAATATTCCTTAAATGAGATGATTGAGTTTGCACATGAGCATATAAGAAGCAAACTTTAACATCAATTTGAATTTTCCCCTAGGGCAAACATACCAAAAGAAGCTTGTTGAAGAATGATTGTCCTGAACGAGACTGTTGCCTCCAATCAAACTGACCCAAACCCCAATCAACTAAACATAATCTGTATTGGCCAAGACTAAGGCTGATGTTGACTGTACTAAAATAAGGCTTGGGTGCTTGGAATAGTCTCCAATCACAACTCGACTAAGTGGAGAAGGCCCTAGATAGGGATCGACTGTTGAGAAAAGGCCCTAGGATGGCTCAATTGCTAAAAGAAGGTCCTAAATAGGGAAAATATGAGTGGACAGAGGTCTATTAATGTTGTTGTGAACTAAAGGCATGCCCAACTAGAGCCATTGGTTGCCTCCTCTAACTTCCAATACTTTGTGGCTACCTTTAATTTTGAACCAGACTTTTGATGCTGATGAGAGAGAGACAACAACATTAAGCCCTAAAAAAGTCTCCTTGGATCAGTTATGAAGATGTGTAGTGTCTAGCTCAAATGAGAATGCTTCTTTATTTATAGTCCATCATTGAGAGACAAATCCATAAGTTAAAGAAACCGCCCTTAAGGGGTTTTAATATTTTTTCTTTTTTGACCTTTTGAGGTCTTTTGACTTTTTGATCCTTTAATATTTAATATTTTGCTGGGCCGTCTTACCTTCCTGCTGGACCATGGCTGTGGGTTTATCCACTTTGTTGAAACTTGGCTATTAGGATCCTTTAAGGCTAGGCTGTAATATCATCCTTCTAAGTTGTGACTATTTTCTATGTTCCTTGGGCTGGGCATGACTCTGGTTATCTCCTCCTAATAGGATGTGACTGTTTGGATGATGTTTGGACTGGGTTGTGGTCATCATTTATCCTTGGAATTTTTTTTTGTAGATATAACACTTATAAATGAATAATTTTATAAATATTGCATATAAAATAAGAAACCAAGTATCGAAAATATCATAAAAAATTATATGATGTAGCCCAGGGGAGATCATAAAATGACATCCTCACTTTATTCACTATTACAGTAAATTTTCTTATAGGTTCCAAAATGTATTTTGAATTTGAGAAGAATTGTGATGGTTGTTGCATGTTTACAACTTCAAATAAATAAAAAGTGAACTGTAGCTCTTAAAATGACTTCATAGTTGGAACTACAACAAATTCTTGGTTAAAAGTTAGATACAAGAAGTGTAATTTAACCTAAAGAATAATCAACTATTTTGATGCATGCTCACAGAAATTAGAACAATTTGGTGGAAAAATGATATAAATATTGGAAATGAATAGTCACATGGAAAAACTTATGCTTTGAATTTGGAGGAAAGGAGTGAAATCCCAATCATATATTATCTCCAAGGTTTGGTGGAGGAAATTTGGTAGAGGAAAAAAGGGATCATGCTTATGAAATGTGATAAGCATTCCCGTTAAACCCAAGGAAGGTTGTACAAAGAGCCTTCTTTGGTTGATTCATACAAAGAGCTTGAAATTTGTACCTTATAATACTTCTTCAAGTATTTCAAATGCATTTATTAAGTGCAAAAATGACTTGAAGGACTAGTACATGGTAAGCCATTATGGATCTATAGTAACTTGATAATCATTACTTTGTATGCTTGAATGATGCAAAATTTGTTTGAATATCATCATTATCAAGCAATAACAACTTCTTAAAGGGTGCTAGCTCAATGGTAGAGCACCTGCCTAATTATAAGCAGGAGGTTGGTGGTTCAATTCCTCCGTGCCCTATCATAAATTTGTGATTACAAAAATGACTAAATTCACATATATACAACTATTAGCAGCTAATTTCATGTATCTAGTCGTATTTAGCTTAGTCATTAATATGTTATCATCTAGTAATTTATTTAGTCGTATATTTGGTCATTAATTGCTGCAATCAGTGACTAAATAAATGACTAAATCCGTGACTAAATAATTGACCATAAATGATTAAATCATTGGCTATCATATAGTAGTTTATTTAGTCGTATATTTGGTCATTAATTACTGCAATCCATGACTAAATCATTCGCTATCAATGACTAAATCAACGACTAAATAAATGGCTAATAAGTCAAGCTATTAATGGCTAAGTGAAATACGACTAGCTATAATATAGTGGAAATTAGCTACTATTAGTCGTCAACTCAAAAATAATCGTTTATAGACGAATTTTAGTCATATTTTTAGTCATTAATTTTTCATTTTGTACTAGTGAGTAGAACAATGGTGCTATCATGCATAAGATGTCTGATGTAGTGCATATGAATCTCAATGTGCTTGGTTCAATGTCTCTAAACTGGATTATTGTACATTTGAATGGTGCTCTAATTATCACAGTAGATAATAGTTGAAAACTTTGATTCAAAGCCACATTCTCCAAGTATCCCCTGCAACCACAAACATTGATTTGTTTCATTTACAACTCCTCTGTACTCTGCTTCTGTAGATGAGAGTGCTATGGCACTCTATATCTTGCTTGACCAGCTAATTGGCCCTTATGCAAGCATGAACACATATTGTGATGTAGAATTTATATTTGTGTTGTCACCTGCGCAATCACTGTCAGTAAACCCAATCAAATCAAGATCATATTTTGCTTTGTAGAAGTTCCCACGAGTTTTTGTTCCTTGAACAAAGTTTAGGATCCTCTTGGATGCTTTCTAGTGTATCTCATGAGTCTGATCCATGTATCTCGAAGCCACACTAACTGCATAAGATAAATCAGGTCAAGTGTGTGTAAGATAAAGAAAACACCCAATAAACTTCCTATACAGTGTATTATTTACCATAGGTGAAGAACCTACTTCTGCAAGCTTAAATCCTGAAAATAATGGAGTCTTTCCTGGCTTGCAATCTTTTACGTTGAACTTTATGAGAAAATTTGAAGCATACTTGGACTGATGTACTTTGATTCCAAGTTGGGATTGTGAAATTTTGAGACCGAAGAATTGGCTCAACAATCCCAAATCTGTCATAGAAAATGCATGGTTCATTGAATCCTTCAAGGAGGCAATCTCTTTCTTTGAACTTCATGTAATTAGTAGGTCATACACATACAAAAAAAAATTCATAAAAGAACCATGAATCAGCTTCAAATAGAAATTAGGATCAGACTTGCATTGAACAAAACTCAGTGACAGCAGAAGGCCATCAATATTGGCATACCAAGCCCTAGGGCCTTTCTTGAGTCCATACAATGATTTATTTAACCTACACACTAAATATGGATTAGAAACAAACCCTTCAGGTTGCTTCATGTAAATATATTCAGTGAGATCTCCATTTAGGAAAGCACACTTCACATCCATGTGATGTACCTCCCACTCCTTCGAAGCTGCAATGGCTAGAGCTAGCCTTATGGAGTCCATATTTGCCACTGGCACAAAGGTTTCATTGTATTCAATAACATGTAATTTTGAGTATCCCTTGGATACAAATATTTCATTATATTTAAAATATGAACCATCAGCAAGAAACTTAGTCTTGAAGACCCACTTACATTGAACTAGCTTCCTCCCTGGGGGAAGATCAACTAGTTCCCAAGTGTTGTTCTTCTGGAGCGAGTTGAATTCTTCTTTGATGGCTGTTTTCCATATTGGATCATGTGCTGATATTCATATGTCCATGGATATGATTCAATCATCAGATATAACTTCTCAGCAAATAGATTATGTTTCACACAAAGGGCACTCTCAAATTGAGATCTAGTCCGCCTAGTGTCATTAGGATTTCTAGCCAGCTCCCCGGCTGTATGAATGGTATTTGATGCCCATTTTGGTATTGTAGGACTATTAGGATTTGAAATAAAATCATCATTATCATAAATATAAGAATAAAAAAACTCATTAGTCTCTCCACTTCCAATCAATGGTTCTGGTGATGAAGAGGACTCTCTAACTTCAACTGCTGCTAAAGGCTCTTCTTCGAACTGAACACTTATTTCAATGAAAGATTTGTTAGTGCTCAAGCTGATCAGATTGTACCATTTTTAATCTTTAGAATACCCCAAAAATAGGCACTCTTGGCTTTGGGGTTTCAAATCCTTCCTCTTTTCAGGTTGAATTCTATCCCAAGCCTTTGAGCCAAAATTCCTGAAATGGATCACATCTGGATTGTGCCCACTCCAAGCTTCAAAAGGAGCAATACCATCAAGATATATATGAGGAACCCTATTCTATATGTAGGATGCATATTTTATAGCCTCAGCCCAAAAATTTGGTGGCAAAGTCTTAGCCTCCATCATGTAGGTTTCCATCTCTTTCAGTTATCTGTTCTTTCTCTTAGCAACACCATTTTGCTATGGTGTTTAAGGGATTGAATGTTGCATATGGGTACCTACATCTTTGCAATAATGAATGAAATTAGAATTGACATACTCACCACCATTGTCATATCTGAGGAGCTTGAGTTTCCTCTCAGACTAGTTTTTAAGCAAGGCTCTAAAGTCTTTGAAAAGGTCAAAAACTTCAGACTTGTGCTTTAGGAAGTGTTGCAGCTGCAACATTTTCCCAAAACTCAAAAAATTTTGGGACCCTCCTTTTTATTTCTTTTTGCTCAGCTCCTTGGTTTTGTTTGATGTTTGCTCAAGAATTACTTTTATTCCAGCCATGTTTTACGGTTTGTGTTGGTTTTTCCCTGCAATCGGAATTGTTTTAGGATTTTGAGTCAGGAGTCTTGTTATCTGCAAACTCACTGTTGCAGAAAAGAAGAGGACATCAAGTTCGATTCAAGTGTTATTGGTCTAAGATGCATTTTTATTTATTGGCAGCTGTATTAAGATCTCGTCGGAATGTTTGTCCTTACATTTTCCGCCGTTGCAGAGGAAATATCACGAATTTTCCTGAGGGTTGTATTATCCACTTTCAATCCCCACCATTTTGATTCGCAGATCCTTAGGCTTTCAGCTTTCGCCATTGCGGTTCTGGAAGGCACTATCTTTGCAATGTAGATTGATTTCGTTTTCTGCGTGACTGTGACTGGTATTTTTGGCCGAAGTTATGATTATTTTTGCTCCGATTTTGATTGGTCTGCGGAACTCAGTTCCTTTATGGTTTTCGTCGTTGCATCTCTTCAACCAACTCTTGGTCCGAGGCCTTAGCTTGGCGAGCTCTGATGTGAGGTTTATTTGTTTCTCCTGCCAACACCATTATGGGTTTCCTAACCATTTCATCATCCGCCATTGTGGAGGCAATACTGACAGGATCACCGATCCCGTAGTCATTCTGCCTCCTGATTGGTTTATTTTTTCCCGCTGATTATGTGTTGACTATGGCATATATACTGGGGTGGGGGTTATTGTTTTCTTATTGTTATTTTGTGATTTTCCTGTGCTCTCCTTATTGATCAAGAAGACCAACAGATTCGTTGTCAGTACCTCACTCCTAGGTGGCTTCGCCGTGGAGGTTTACAGTTTTTTCTCGACCAGTTGAGCAGCACATTTCCAAGTAGGCCCTTATGCCCATTTTTTATTTCCAATCAAATGGTCAAATTAATCTTGTCTCCCTCGGTTAGTTCCTGTCTCGGCAGTTAGTGGTTACCTAGGTTTCCATTTCGGCGTGTATATATATCTAGGTAAATGGTCTGGTGGCCCGGTGGGGGGTGTTTGTGGTTTTGCTTGATGATTACTTTCGTGGCCGTTATGAGTTTGCAGCCCACACTTGACTGCTAGGGAAACTGGTGTAGACGGGAATTATGATGTCCACACCAGTATCCTCCAGTCTATGTGTGGCCGTCCGGGGAGAGC
>LPNX010653410.1:0-14865 GCA_001517045.1 Pseudotsuga menziesii | reverse complement strand
TGGGATAGACAAGGACCTCAGATTCACCATCAGAGCTGGGGCTGCATTGATCCATGCTTCTGAGGACAATGTAGATCGGATATTGACTGACCTTGAACAGTCAAAGAAGTATTCTTCCCAGCTAAAGGACACCCTCAGAAGAGAGAGAGAGGAAAGTAGTATATTGAAAAGAAAGTTTGAAGAAATGCAACATGAAATAGAGTCTTCAAAATTTGAGCTTCTGTTCCTCGAAGTCGAGAAGAGATATCTGGAGGCTGCCCAAGAAATTATGGAGAAATTTTAGTAGGAATGTCAAGGGTTAAGGACAGAAAAGGAGTATTTGCTAGGAAAGATAGGGGAGTTGCAGCTACAGAAAGCTACTTTGGAGGAATCTGAGAGGAAATTTTAGGGGCATACTACGGAGCTTAAAGGACAGGTTACCTCATTAACAATAGCTCTAGAAGAGGCTAGGGAACAACAAGTCAATCTTTAGCCTTTCAAGGAGCACGTTCTAGCACAAAGGAGCAATATGCACCAGCTGCAAGTAGCCATAGAGGAAGAAAGGTGCAAGATCTTATAGGCAGACAATCGGCTGGAAGAGATTTTGGAAACGTCTTCATATTTTGGAGACAGATCACATGATATCTTAGAAGTTCTANGAAGAAAGGTGCAAGATCTTATAGGCAGACAATCGGCTGGAAGAGATTTTGGAAACGTCTTCATATTTTGGAGACAGATCACATGATATCTTAGAAGTTCTGACGGGAAGGATGGAAAGATTAGAAGTGAATGAAGAAACCCCTGTAGATTTTCCATCAAAATATCAACAAGCCCTAAGGCAAGACTATGATTTACTGGAGTTTTCCATAAATACAGCCGAAGAATTCAAAAATTCTATCAAGAAGACAAAGGGGGCTTGTGCAGAGTTCTTCAAGAGGCTTTTGATTACTTATAATTGTTGCCAGGTTGAGGCTGTACAAAGAATGGATACCTTTCTAGAGTACAGCCTCTTTTTGGATATGTTGCAAAGAAAATATCAGGAAGATGAACAAAGGATCCAGTGCATCAAAGCCCTAGATGAGCAGACCCTGAGGAATGAAGTAGCTCATTCCATGGTTAGTGTGCAGTTACTAGAGGACCAACTTTGCTTGAGCTCAGCTAGAATAGAAGTAATAAGAAATCAAGTTGCTAAATTTGAAATAAATATTCATTTCTTAGAACCTTCCAAGTTCGAAACCATTGCCTCAGAGGATTCTGNCCATGGTTAGTGTGCAGTTACTAGAGGACCAACTTTGCTTGAGCTCAGCTAGAATAGAAGTAATAAGAAATCAAGTTGCTAAATTTGAAATAAATATTCACTTCTTAGAACCTTCCAAGTTCAAAAGCATTGCCTCAGAGGATTCAGCGTGGAAGAAGTTCTTGAATAGTTAAGCGGGACCCTCCTCATAAGCACTTTATTTGTTTTATTGTAATATATTGTAAATTCTATAAGCACTTAATGAAAGAAAAGTGTGGGAGGTGAAGATTTGGGGAAGCCCAAGAGTCATTCGTGGGAAACCCAACAGTTTTGTTCTTTTTGTACAAATATAGAAGATTTAGATAGGAGGGAGGGAATTTTTCACAGTTGGATTTGTGAAGACATATTGTAAGAAGAACTATTTCCTTTTGCAATAGATAATTACAGTTTGCCTATTGGAGAAAGCTTGGTGGAATGTTCAAATGTTGTGCTATGGATTTGTTGAACAGGAACTATTTCGTTTTCAACTTTGTGTGCATTAACTATGAGTTTGTTCTAACTCTTTGAACCTATGTTCTTGTATGAATGTTCTCTGGTTTATTTTGTGAAAATTTCCACTATGAGTAATGAATGTTCTTCATAAACAATTGGCTATCTGGTTGTTCAAATATCTTTAAATGTTCATGCGTTTTGAAGGATGTATCAACTATCTATGATTTTTCATAATGTATGTACAAAATACATTACTCATTAATAAATGATAATCTTGCTCCCTAGGGATAGGTTAGGTAGTTAGTTTTAATTTCTTGCTGTGGGTGTTTTAGATGCAAGAAAGTCTAAGACGAGAGGTAAGAACCTGCGCATCACATTGTGACAGCTCCTTGCATTCTTAATCAATCTACATTTTAGATAGGCACTCGCACGTCATACTTAAAACTAAAAACACAAAAATATACACGGTGGACCAGGCCGCAACCGGTAAAACCTTTTATCTTTTGTTACTTGACCTACGATAGTTGAACTGCAAACTGGATGGATTCCCTTCACCAAATAGTCATGAGCTAGTTGGGAACGTTGACTAGGGAGAATCCCTTACTATTGTTGCCTATGAATTTCTAGGCCTCAATAGTTTCTAGTGCTAGAAGGAGGGCTTCCAGTGCATGGCTAGCTGGGGAAATCCATTCCCTCGAAATAAGTCCACCAGTGATAGTTTTGAAAGCAGTTTATTTCCTCATCCAAATACTGAAGAGAATAGAGAACATTTGTTTATTGTGGATGACCAAGTGGTAAATGATCTGAGAAGACACACACGGGATTATGTAAAGAGTATTGGAAGATTACGCATTATCCCTGATTTACCCCAAAGAGAATACAAGAAGAAAGATTNGTTTCTAGTGCTAGAAGGAGGGCTTCCAGTGCATGGCTAGCTGGGGAAATCCATTCCCTCGAAATAAGTCCACCAGTGATAGTTTTGAAAGCAGTTTATTTCCTGATCCAAATACTGAAGAGAATAGAGAACATTTGTTTATTGTGGATGACCAAGTGGCAAATGATCTGAGAAGACACACACGGGATTATGTAAAGAGTATTGGAAGATTACGCATTATCCCTGATTTACCCCAAAGAGAATACAAGAAGAAATATTGTCCCATCTTGGAAGATTCAGTGTTGGTTGGAGATTGGGAAGAGTTAGTAGAAGTAGCATTACAGGAGGTTGTTCAGCCTTTGAATCAAGTAGGCCCAAACACACCTTACTGTTCACCTGTGCAGACTCCTGTTCCTTCACCCCCTCACTCTCCATCCAGACTCATGGCAGGTGTAAATGCCAATCAGCCACCTAACCCACCAAATCCACCACCAGCTTGGAAAGCCAAATCACCCTTGAACTTAACTCCTCCATTGCATGACTTACCTCAAGCTTTTGAAAAGTTGCTACCTAAGTTTGATCCAAATGAGAAGGTTGTAGTAGATGACCATTTGCAAAGTTTCTATTTGGAAATAGAAGGATTAAGGGCTAGGGAACATGAGGATGTAGTTTTTATACTTTTTCCATGCACCCTTAAAGGAGCAGCAGCATCATGGTATTTTGGTTTGCCTGCAAAATCTATCCCATATTGGGATACCTTTGAAAGGATTTTCAGAAGTAATTATGCATCCCAAAAGACACATGAAACAATAATGAAAGGTTTAGGTGCTTNGAGCAGCAGCATCATGGTATTTTGGTTTGCCTGCAAAATCTATCCCATATTGGGATACCTTTGAAAGGATTTTCAGAAGTAATTATGCATCCCAAAAGACACATGAAACACTAATGAAAGGTTTAGGTGCCTTAAAAAAGGAAAGGAAATAAAAGGTACACAATTTCACTCAAAGATTTTCTGCTTACCTCAAGAACTTCTCTGCAATTGATAAGCCCTCTGATAATGTTCTGATTGAGTATTTTACCTCAGCTTTAGGTCTACACTTTGATATGTTCGCAAAAGCTCAAGTTAAGCCTACATTAGTAGAGACTTATGAAGAAGCAGAAATAGTAGAGGCTGAAAAGGAAAGTATAGAACATTATCACGAGCAAGCTGGAGAAAAAACGTTCAGGAAAAGAGCCTTATTGTTGTCCAAACCTAAATAGGAGCAATCACATGATTTTGAGGGGATGTTAAAGATGATGCAAAAGCTTTCCAACGGAATAATATTATTGGAGAAGGAAAAAGAAGCTAAGAAAGATTATAAGCATTACTACAAAAAGGAGAAGATAACAACCAAGTCAAGACCCCTCCTCACGGTTCAGCATCAATGAATCTGACAGAGGTAGGGATGGATAATTTTTGCACTTTTCACCAACAACCCCATTCTAAAAAGAATTGTCCACAATGGTTAAATTCGATGACATTGGTAATGAATCAGCTCTTGGATTCTAAATTGACTGAGGACAGTGATGAGGAGGAAAAAGGTAATAAGACCATAGAAAAACAAGAAAATGATACCATGTTTTTGTGGGATTGTGTGTCGCTGTTTGATACAGAAAAAAGTACTCTTAAACCTGAGAATATACCAATGACAACAAAATACATGAATTTGGTAAATAAAGACAATTCAATCATCTCAAAAATTAAGAAGTTGCAAGAGAATGTCAGGAAACAGCCAAAGAACAATGTTGAGGACAAAGTACCCAAAATTACCATTATCAGCCAAGATCTGGAGCAAATCAACAAGCCTGCTAAGCCTATGGAAGAAAAAGTAGGTGTTAATAAAGAAAATACTAAAAGTTCTGAGGAACCAGAGGAAGAGATACCCACCGAAAACCAACCTGTGGAGGAAGATGTCAAATCAATTGGGGAAGGGAAAGCTAGAACCCCACCTTTCCTTTTGACTCTGGAAATTTTGAACCATGAGGTGCATAATTGTTTGGTATATTCTGGATCATCAGTGAATATTATACCACTCGCAGTTTGCAAAAAAATTAATGGGTAGCCAAAACCTACTGCTTGGGAAGTTACTCAATTAGACAGAACCAATGTCAAAGTAGTGGGGGAAATGGAGAATGTTCTCATTCGTTTATCTGCAAATAACAAGATATGTCAATTTATTGATATTGTGGTGGCTGACATACCGGATGGGTATGGACTTATTCTGAACCGAGACTAGTCTGCAAGGTTAAAGGGTTATTTTGCTTCAGATTGGTCACATTTATGGTTGCCTCATAAAGGGGTCCCAAACCGGATCAAAATTTTAAGGGAACCTTACATGAAACATACTATCACTAGTTGGAAGAAGGAAATGAATCTACAAATTCTGTTTTGGGGAATTATCTAACGGAGCTTGAACTAAGATATCATGCATCAGATGAAGCGAGAAATATGACTGACACTCAGTTTGATCTCCTTCAATGTTCACAGGCTGATGGGAGTGATTGTAAATCGGTAGACATAGTTTCGGTTTCAAAAATAGTATAATTAGATCATGGTTAGGTATTTCATGTCTGCAATCAAGCCTAGCCCCTTGACTCATAAGTTGATATATTTTTAGGGGTGGGAACAGAACTGATCAGGTAGTGGTTGTTTCTTGAATTTTATTTTGATCTTTTGATTTGATGACCTTGTACATAAATAATTTGATGCAGTTTTACTTTGATTTACCGCTGTTTTTTCTGGTTATTTTAGTTTGTTTTGAATAAAAGAGGCAAACTTTTGGTTGCATGGAAAGCATCAGGGTTCTTGATTAAATTAAATCTTTGGGATAATACTGTGCATTTTTATTTTGAAATGATAGAATTTATTCTAGTAAGTAGTTTTCCTAAATGGCTATGCACTCATTGAAGTCCTTCTTAACCCCTAAAAATAACTCAGAATTAAAAGGTCTGGAATACTATTTCGAGGCTCCATCCATTTCACATATAAGATGTCCTAGGGAGTGATAGAAAAATACCCATGGAAAGGAAGCAAGGTAAACAGTTTATTGTATATAAATGATCCCATGCCATGATTTTAAAATCCTAAAGGCTGTTAAGAGTCAAAACTCCTAAAAGAAGCAATACATATCAAAACGAAGTATCAGAAACGTGAAAATAAATCTACCAAAATTTCTTCTCTGTCCATGAGCTGAAAAGTAAATACATCTCTCACACAAAAGGACACTATGGATAGAAGATCCTGAATAAAATTCAGAAAGAAAGGCAGATGGAAGACTCAAAAGAACAAAAGTTCAAAAGGGCACAAAGTGCAATTGGCATGGGAATGAGGAACAAATGAATAGTTCTGTTTACCATATGTTACAATCCTGTGGTGTCCAAGATAGAAACTACCCAAATATAGAGGTAAAATAAAACTCACATACTAAGCCTCAAAAGAGTTAGCCAAACTTTCGAATATTTTGGGTGTTCCCATTTCCGAAGAATGGACTATCATCAATGATTTAAATGCATGTGTTTTCCATCTTAGGAATATAAGAATCTAGAAGAATTCAACTTATGAGCTAAATGATTAAACAATATTTTACTGGGAAGAAGTTGATTCAGAAAAAATGCATGTGTTTTCCATCTTAGGAATATAAGAATCTAGAAGAATTCAACTTATGAGCTAAATGATTAAACAATATTTTATTGGGAAGAAGTTGATTCAGAAATCTAGGGTTCACCAGGTAGTCGCCAATTGTTGCAACTGCAACATTTTCCCAAAACTAAATTTTTTTTGGGACCCTGCTTTTTATTTCTTTTTGCTCAGCTCCTTGGTTTTGTTTGATGTTTGCTCAAGAATTACTTTTATGCCAGCCATGTTTTACGGTTTGTCTTGGTTTTTCNTTTGGGACCCTGCTTTTTATTTCTTTTTGCTCAGCTCCTTGGTTTTGTTTGATGTTTGCTCAAGAATTACTTTTATGCCAGCCATGTTTTACGGTTTGTGTTGGTTTTTCCCTACCATCGAAAGTGTTCTAGACTTTTGAGTCGGGAGTCTTCTTATCTGCACACTTGTCATTGCGGAAAAGAACAAGACATCAAGTTCGATTCAAGTGTTAATGGTCTCCAATGTGTTTTTCTTTATTGGAAGCTGTATTAAGATCCCTTCGGAACATTTGTCCCTACGTTTTCCACCGTTGCGAAGGAAATATCATGAATTTTCCCAAGGATTGTATTATCCTCTTTCGATCCCCGCCTTTTTTATTCACAGATCCTTAGGCTTTCAGCTTTCACCATTGCGGTTCTGGAAGGCACTATCTTTCCGATGTAGTTTGATTTTGTTTTCCACGTGACTGATATTTTTGGCTGAAGTTATGATTATTTTTGCTCTGATTTTGATTGGTCTGCAGAACTTGGTTCCTTTATGGTTTCTGCCATTGTGGCTCTTCAACCAACTCTTGGTCCAAGGCCTTAGCTTGGAAAGCTCCGATGCGAGGTTTATTTGTTTCTCCTGCCAATGCCATTATGGGTTTCCTAACTGTTTCATCATCCACCGTTATGGAGGCGATACTGACAGGATCGCCGATCCCGTAGTCGTTCAGCCTCCCGATTGGTTTATTTTTCCCCGCCGATTATGTGTTGATTGCGGCATATATATTGGGGTGGGGGTTTATTATTTTTTTATTGTTATTTTGTGATTTCCCCGTGCTTTCGTTATCGCTCAAGCAGACCAATGCATTCTCTTTCGGTACCTCACTCTAGGTGACTCCGCTGTGGAGGTTTACAGTTTTTTCTCGACCAGTGGCACAGCACATTGCCAGCTAGGCCCTTATGCCTATTTTTTCTTTCCATTTGAATGGTCAGACTAATTCTGTCGCCCTCAGTTAGCTCCTATCTCAGTGGTTAGTGGTTACCTAGGTTTCCATTTCAGCGTGTATATATATCTAGGTAAATGGTTTGGCGGCTCGGTGGGGGGTGTTTGTGGTTTTTCTTGATGATTACTTTCATGGCTGTTATGAGTTTGCATCCCACACTTGACTGCTGGGGAAATTGATGGAGATGACCGTTACACTGTCCACACCATTATCCTCCAGTATGTGTGTGGCCGTCCGGGGAGAGCATTTCTTGTTTACTTCAGAACCAAGGTCATGATGTTGAAGTGACACCCCACTTATAATGAGATTNACTGTCCACACCATTATCCTCCAGTATGTGTGTGGCCGTCCGGGGAGAGCATTTCTTGTTTACTTCAGAACCAAGGTCATGATGTTGAAGTGACACCCCACTTAGAATGAGATTGTTAAACTCAAACATGAACCACGAACCAATGTTAGGTTTAGAATGCATTATCTAGTCGGATCACGATGCGAGTGTTTTTGCAGCAAGTAGCTTCCACTTATTTTCTATGAGTTAAGTGTACTACCACAATGTAGTATCATTCACATGGGATTAGGCATCTTATTTTCCACATAATTATTTAGTTCGTAGTGCCGAGAGGGAGATTTTTCTTCATTGAGAAAGGCCATGATATTCTAAGTTAATTCTGCAAATGTTGGTCGCGAGCCGGTTTTAGCCTTTTGACAGATTGTTTTTGTGCGGGAACATTTGGTTGTTGAATACATTGAGAAAGGCCATGATATTCTAAGTTAATTCTGCAAATGTTGGTCGCGAGCCGGTTTTAGCCTTTTGACAGATTGTTTTTGTGGGGGAACATTTGGTTGTTGAATATTGTTTGTTTATTTTCATAACGACAATCATGTTTAGCCTAGACGAGGTAAAATGATCATACATTTTTTGTCTCCATTTTTTAATGTTATCGAGGAATGGCCCAACAGAACCTAAAAGCAATTTCTATGTATGACAGGGAAATTTTTCAGAATCCGAGATGTCTAAACAGTAGAAGAAGAAGGATCCCATAGTACAAGAGGAACCCGAGGTTGAAATTGTCACCAGAGTTGAGTACACTTACGAGGATATCAAATGCATAGTTGGTATGGAAACTGAATATAAATGGGGGGAAGTCTACATATTAATAACACACCAAGAGGTACCTGACACAGGTTTTAAGGAGGAAATCATATATGCAAATATAGAGAGATCTGCATTGATGAGAGTTGCTACTAGACCTGATCTTTTCTCGTGCTCAGAGGTGATTGGATGGATTCTGCCTAGGGCATATGTAACCACCATGATTTTGGCAAATGTTGACAAATAGGGTTATGCTGCTTATATCCCTAGGTATGTGTCACTGGCCTCAGAGGTGATTGGATGGATTCTGCCTAGGGCATATGTAACCACCATGATTTTGGCAAATGTTGACAAATAGGGTTATGCTGCTTATATCCCTGGGTATGTGTCACTGGCCTACCACTTACCGAAAGCACAAGTGTACTTGACTGAAGACTGGTTAAAGGCAATTAAGATCGACCTAGTCGTGACACTTAAGAGAATGCTAGTTCCTAGCAAGAACTTTAGGACTAGGCCATCTAGNCAAGTGTACTTGACTGAAGACTGGTTAAAGGCAATTAAGATCGACCTAGTCGTGACACTTAAGAGAATGCTAGTTCCTAGCAAGAACTTTAGGACTAGGCCATCTGGGGAATATGACACTACCAATTTAAGAACCCATTATAGGTTCATTTCCCTGATGCTAAACACAATTTTTGGGAGGGCCCACGATAAAAGCTTCAAGTTGGACTGGGTGCCTATCATCTTCTATGTTACAACACAGGCGATAGTGTTTAACTGGGAAAACATTGTGTCCAACATCCTCTCAGCCTGCATTTCTTCAGCATTAGGAGGGGTGTCCCAGAAGAAATCAGAGGTATACATGAGCTCTATACTGATTGATTGCATACTATGCAACCAACCCTTCCCAAACCTAAGGTGTATCTGGGACCGGGAGAGAACACCAGTCTACTCAGCTTACAAGACACTATGGGCACACAAGTACCACAGTCACTATAGAGAAGTATGTCAGCACTTCATCATGCCAGTATACGCATTGATATTCTTAAAGGAATGCAACTGCATGTCGGAGGAAGCATTGCAAGTGATTGAAGAATATGCAGACTACTACTTAATGGAGGATGGATTGTATTTCAAAATGTATCAATGCTCCAGAGCACCCTCACTACTGCCAAAATATGCCACTGACTATGTAGTGCACAAGGAGGCAGTTAGACAGGTCTTCTTAGATGGTATAGGGAGATTTTTATTCGAACATAAGAAAGCGGCTTACCCTCCTATACCATTCAATTTGGGAAGCTATAAGTTCACAAGAGTGAAGAAAGATGATAAATTTGTGGAAGAATTGGGGAAATTCCATTTTAGGGAAATAAATTTCCACAAGGACGATTCCTAAAATAAAGTGGCAGAGCACTGCAGGGAGGAAAATGTATAGTTTGAATACACAATCCACTGGGATCAAGATGAATCCATTTTCCATAGTGCAGAAAACATAACTGCTCTGAGAAGAAGATTTAAAAAGAAAATCACCACCAAAGGCAGGAAAGGACATGATGAGCAAGAAAAGGAAGAGGAGGAAGAGGATAGGAAAAGAGATGAAGATGCTGGGAGACTAGCACAGGAAGACAAAAGCTAGCTCAAAGGTGATGAGGAAGAAAAGAGAAGAGCTGAACAAGAAGTAGCTAGAAAGGCAGAAGAAGCTGCCTGGAGTGAAGAGGAGGAAAAGAAAAGAAAGATGGATGAGAAAATGAGGAAGCAGGAAGCAGAAAGACTAAAACTGAATGGGGAAGTGACAGAGCAATCAACTTCTGATCCTGTAGATAATCAAGCTCAGGACTTGGGTAATCCTGATATTCAAGATCCTGAGGTAGCTGCTGGTAGCACAATAGGACAGGCTATGGTCCCTACCCTAAGGCTAATCCCTTTTGAGCAGAAGAAAGGGGAGGAGGTACCGAAATTCAATACTATTTTTTATGATAGGGAAAGGAAAAGAATAGTGAAGAGGACCGAGATAAAGGTCGAGACTGGGGGGCAGTCGGGTAGAATGATAAATAATACAACCATAGTTTATGGGACAGAAAAGGACCCCAGATTCACCATTAGAGTTGGGGATACATTTATCCATGCTTCTAAGGACAATGTAGATCGGATATTGACTGATCTTGAATAGTCAAAGAAGTCTGTTGCCCAGCTAAAGGACACCCTTAGAAGAGAGATAGAGGAAAGTATTAGATTGAAAAGAAAGTTTGAAGACATACAACATGAAATAGAGTCTTCAAAATCTGAGCTTCAGTTCCTCCAAGTTGAGAAGAGATCTCTGGAGGCTGCCCAAGAAAGTCTGGAGAAATTGCAGCAGGAATGTCAAGGGTTAAGGACAGAAAATGAGCAGCTGCTAGGAAAGATAGGGGAGTTGGAGCTACAGAAAGCTACTTTGGAGGAATCTGAGAGGCAATATCAGGGGTAGACTGTGGAGCTTAAGGGATAGGTTACCTCATTAACAACAGCTCTAGAAGAGGTCATGGAACAANAGAAAGCTACTTTGGAGGAATCTGAGAGGCAATATCAGGGGTAGACTGTGGAGCTTAAGGGATAGGTTACCTCATTAACAACAGCTCTAGAAGAGGTCAGGGAACAACAAGCCAATATTTATCCTTTCAAGGAGCATGTTCTAGCACAAAGGAGCAAGATCCACCAGATGCAAGTAGCCATAGAGGAAGAAAGGTGCAATATCTTGCAGGAAGACAATCGGCTGGAATAGATTTTGGAAACCTCTTCATATTTTGTAGACAGATCATAGGATATCTTAGAAGATCTGACGTGAAGGATGGAAATATTAGAAACGAATGAAGAAACCCCTGTAGATCTTCCATCAAAATATCAACAAGCCCTGAGGAAAGACTATGATTTACTATATTTTTCCATAAATACAGCTGAAGAATTCAAAAAGGCTATCAAGAAGACAAAGGGGACTTATGCAAAGTTCTTCAGGAGGCTTTTGATTACTTATAATCGTTGCTAGGTTGAGGCTAAACAGAGAATGGATACCTTTCCAGAGCATAGCCTTTTTTTGGAGATGTTGCAAAGAAAATATCAGGAAGATGAACAAAGGATCCAGCGCATCAAATCCCTAGACGAGCAGACACTGAGGAATGAAGTAGCTCATTCCGTGGTTAGTGTGCAGTTACTAGAGGACCAACTTCGCCTGAACTTCACTAGAACAGAAGTAATAAGAAATCAGGTTGCTAAATTTGAAATAAATATTCGTTTCTTAGAACCTTCTGAGTTTGAAAGCATTGCCTCAGAGGCTTCAACATGGAATAAGTTCTTGAATAGTCAAGCGGGACCCTTCTCATAAGCACTTTATTTGTTTTATTGTAATATATTGTAAATTCTATAATCACTTAATGAAAGAAAAGTGTGGGAGGTGAAGATTTGGGGAATCCCAAGATTCATTCGTGGGAATCCCAACAGTTTTGTTCTTTTTGTAGAAATATAGAAGATTTATATAGGAGGGAGGGACTTTTTCCTAGTTAGATTTGTGAAGACATATTGTAAGAAGAACTATTTCCTTTTGCAAAAGATAATTACAATTTGCCTATTGGAGAAAGCTTGGTGGAATGTTCAAATTTTGTGCTATGGATTTGTTGAAGAGGAACTATTTCATTTTCAGCTTTGTGTCCATTAACTGTGAGATCATTCTAACTCCTTGAGCCTATATTCTTGTATGAATGTTCTCTGGTTTATTTTGTGAAAATTTCCACTATGATTAATGAATGTTGTTCATAAACAATTGGCTATCTGGTTGTTCAAATATATTGAAATGTTCATTCGTTTTGAAGGAAGTATCGACTATCTGTGATTTTTCATAATGCATGTACAAAATACATTACTCATTAATAAATGATAATCTTGCTCCCTAGGGATAGGTTAGGTAGTTATTTTTAATTTCTTGTTGTGTGTGATTTAGATGCAAGAGAGTCTAAGACAAGAGGTAAGAACCTACGCATCACATTGTGACCACTCCTTGCATTCTTAATCAATCTGCATTTTAGATAGGCACTTGCACGTCATACTTAAAACTAAAAACACAAAAATATACATGGTGGACCAGGATGCAACCGGTAAAACCTTTTATTTTTTGTTACTTGACCTACGGTATCCAGACCGCAAACCAAATGGATTCCTTACACCAAGCAGTCATGGGCTAGTTGGGAACATTGATTGGGGAGAATCCCTTGCTGTTGTTGCCTGCAAATTTCCAAGCCTCAATAGGAAGTGAACCCAAAAATACCTGGAAAAGTCATCGATGAAGGTGAGTGCATATTTGGCTTGACTCATGGACATATGAGGGAATGGACCAGCAATGTCAATGTGGATCAACTCAAGAGGTGCATAGGTTCTCTCATGATGAGCTCTCTCATACTTATGCTCTAGGTGTTTTCCTAGGATACAACCTTGACATACTCCCTTAGAAAACTTGATCTTTGGTAACCCTATGACCATATCATTTTCACTCAAATCAGAAAGATACTTGTATTTAAGATGGCCAAATATTTCTTGCTTCATTAGCATGAATCAAAAGAGAAGAGGGGTTTGAGTAGGGTAGAAAATGGGAAAACTATTATACCTTCGAATTGTGATCGACAACACCTTTTTCAATGACTTTACCATTCAAAATCTCAGTGATTTCAACATCATCAGGGGAGAAGATGAACTTCCTTGGAGACCTAGTATGATTCATCTAATACACTGACAAGATATTAGAGAAAAGACCTGGAACATACAATACATTATTGAAATTAACATGGTCAAGATTAATGCTACCCTTCCCCAAACTGTTAGTGAGAGAGTAATCTCCCAAAACTATTGGTGGACCTTTCAACATGTCCAGTGTTGGTCTCTTGGGAAGACCTGGGTTTACTTTATTGTACCAACAAAACCCCTAGCTCACTGGCCCTTTCAGTGACAGACCACANTGGTGGACCTTTCAACATGTCCAGTGTTGGTCTCTTGGGAAGACCTGGGTTTACTTTATTGTACCAACAAAACCCCTAGCTCACTGGCCCTTTCAGTGACAGAACACAGAATGACCTGAAGTCTCACCTGAAGTGATCCTAGATGGGGTGGCTGAAGAATCAGGTTTCCTCAACCAGGTTTTGTAGCATCCTAGGTTCTCTGACTCTACTTAACCAGCAGAATATCTCAGCAAGGGATATCTCTCTTCCTAGCTGACTCTGCTATGGAACTGACTCTTATCGCATCGCAGCTTTAGCATCCTAGGTTCTCTGACTCTACTTAACCAGCAGAATATCTCAGCAAGGGATATCTCTCTTCCTAGCTGACTCTGCTATGGAACTGACTCTTATCGCATCGCAGCTTCTAGGACGATGCACAACTTTCTCTTTTTCTCGCAACCCTTTAACCTACGATATCTCACACCGCAGCCTCCCCGACAGTGCGATATCGCCTTTCTACACTGTGATATTTCCTACAGTAAGACTCAATATAATCATCAACTCTCAAGGCCTAGAGGCTTCTTTTCTGGGTATAATAGCTCAGTTAACCTTCATTAATGTGTTAAACAACCTCACTTAAGCTTCTATAGTTTAACATGCTTAACATCAATTACACTCAACTCACTGAACTAAATATACAGAAGTCACTTAACACAGTAGCTGCTACTGTCGTGAACCACACACTGATAAACTCATATACAGNCATGCTTAACATCAATTACACTCAACTCACTGAACTAAATATACAGAAGTCACTTAACACAGTAGCTGCTACTGTCGTGAACCACACACTGATAAACTCATATGCAGAGTACTCGACACATTCAACTTGCATTTGACCTTCTATGTACTGTAAACTAAAGGATAGCATACATACATTCATTTAACTGATAAGCAAAGTTCATGTAACAAATAACAGATAGCAAACAAGTAGAGCACAATCACATGAAACAGTCGCACAACACACAGATGTATGTGGTTCACTTCCAGGGGGGAAGCTACGTCCACAGGAACTATGTTTATATTATATCTTGAGAGAGTAACATAGTTCTGCTGCAACCTCTTATGCAGCTTGAGATCTTCGTATGTGGTTCACTTCCAGGGGGGAAGCTACGTCCACAGGAACTATGTTTATATTATATCTTGAGAGAGTAACATAGTTCTGCTGCAACCTATTATGCAGCTTGAGATCTTCTTGGAAACTCCACACACACAACTGGGATCCCTTCTCTCTTAGATCTCTTCTCTTCCTATATTTCTTTCTTCTTACAATATACTCT